>JAEAOA010000576.1:1812500-2062500 GCA_016746295.1 Potamilus streckersoni
AATCATCAATCAGTTTCAAAATTATTGGATCTTAGTTAATTGGTATTTCCTGTGTGTGCGAGTCAACACCAGTGTTTTTGTTTTGTAAATGCAGGTCACTAGAATATCATGAATATTAATGAGGTATTCATCAATTGAATGGGGAATGAATGATGTTTCCGATGGTGTTTTGAAAATTTGCATATGATGACCCTGTGCAGTGAAAATAGTCCCTAAAGTCTTGCTATTTTTTTTCAACTCGTGGATATTATATTTCAATTTTCAATATACCATTACAAAACACACATTCTAATCATTCTTTCAATACCATATTTGGTTTTCGGATCATATATTTATGTACATGCATTTAATTTCGAAAGTCCACATTTCACAAGTTCACCTCTAAAAGATGTGATCAAAGTCAACATATTGGATACGCGAGGATAAACATAACTTTGATGTGAATAATTGGTGATCACCAGAGAAGTGCTTTGATTTATGTACACCTTTACAGTGTTTTGTATTGGTAAGTAATTATTTTTTTACTTATTAAATATTTTTGTAAAATCTAGATATGACAGATTTATTTTACACTACTAGAATTATTTTACACTACTTTTCTTTTTCAAGACTTAAATCTAAATACAAATTAATGCCAAAATATTGTATTCAAATGATGTTCAAACTGTTTAATAATAAAATGAAATCTCCATAAATGAAATGTAACCAAATAACTCAAAAAGATAGGTGGTATGAATAGAACACGAAAACGTGATTTACAGATCTATGTTTAGCACCATGATAAAGTACTGCTATCAATTTTGGATGATAAATTTATTTTTTGTAACTGTTACTAAAACATTTTTTTTGTGTTTATTTTCAGTGTAGAATTATTAGAGCATGGATTTTCCTGGTCCTTACTACCAAAATGCAGGCATAAGTGTTGATACAATATCATAAAAATTTTGTAAAAAATTTAACAGACTGTCAAATGGAATTGTGATTGAAATTTTCAACTTTTATAAGAAAAATAATCAAGCATTTGCTAAATTTTGTGAGATCCTAACATTACTTAATGATTGGTGTCAGTCAGTTAACCAATCTACTCTTTCCAACATTAAGTTAATAGTGTACTTGACTAGAAAAAAAAACTTGTGAGTAAAAAAAAGTCTCAGGTGTAACAAACATTAATGAACTTCTTGGGAAGGAATTCAAGACAACAGTGCCAATAAAAATTCAGATCCTGTGACAGAAAACAAAAGCTGTAATGAGAAAGAGTCATACAGTGTGTCACAGCGATGAAGTTCACTTGGTATGTATTACTTACAGATTTAAAAATGTTGGCATGCAAACAGAAAATGAAACAGAAGACATCACAAAACAGTTGAACAGGAAAAAGTATTTGTGCCACAAACTAGAAAACTGTGTGTATTAAAATTGCAGGAGGCTCAATAAACGCAACAATTAGACTAAATAAGCGAATCAATCGGTCACTATTCTGAAAAAGATGTCAACAAAAGAGATTTTACATCAGTAATCAATATTCATTATTTTTATGAACTTAATCGACTTAGCAAGAGAAACTGTCTCAGAATGAAAGAGTGGTATGACAGAATGACTCCCACAGAAAAAGAGTCATTATGGGAGAATGCACTCCGTGGTGGAAAAGACTTTAGTCTTAAGCATAAAAAACACCATAAATGTGTGTGCAATGAAAATATTGGACCATATGAGTGGACTGTCATCAAAGAAAAGAAAACAAAATCCAAATGACACAGATGAACTCAATACAGTATGTTAACAGTTGCATGTTCTAGACTAGCTTAAGGAAAATTATTTTTTTGTCTTAGCATACCAGGATGCTTGGTACCCTGGATATGATCATGAATTAAAAGTAACAGTAATAATAATAATAATAATAATAATAATAATAATAATAATAATAATAATAATATTAATTGGATAGTTAAAATCATGGCACAGTGTAGGAAAGTGGATGTTTGTTTTTTTTATAGCCCAGCACATATGATGTTCAAGAAGTTAAGCCTGAATTTGTCATAGCGACTGGAGTGCTTCCAGAATGTCTAAATTCAGGATGTCAGTGGACATTCTCAGAGTACAATGTATGCCAATGTTTTCTTCTGAATTAAATGACTTGTTGAGAAATATGTTGTCCAGTATCTGAATTGTCTGGTAGAAAAAAAAATAAGATTTTAAACCCTTATTTTATTCCTTACTTTGAAATTTAGTAGATAATTTAATTTAATTTAGTAGATAATTTAATTTAATTGAGTAGATAACTTAATTTACTGCAGATATTTGAATTCTACAGGAAAAATTATATAAGACTGCCAAAATGCATGGAGATATCTTGTTTAGATCAAAAGTTATGATGGAAATACATATTTTATTAAACATATCTGGTCCGCGACTTAAAAAGAATTAAACTTGCATTTATATAAGGAAAATTTCACTGAAAAGCCATTTTTTGTCAATATTCAAAGTCATAACTTTTGAACTAATCAACATATTTAAAAAAATTAGAACTGTTCTGAAAAGGTCTGAATGAGCTCTATAAGAATCAATCATTAAAATGCAAATATGACGACTTTGTAATTTTGACTGGGGTTGCGAGAGAGAGAGAGAGAGAGAGAGAGAGAGAGAGAGAGAGAGAGAGAGAGAGAGATTATAAAAAAATGAAAACTGCAACGGCATAACAAAATATGTTATATAATAATAACAATAATAAATAAACTATAATAATTTATTTTTGTTATTAATAGCAATATTTTTAGTGCTATTTAATAATATCCACTGTGGTATTCTTGAATAGCAGACACATACATGCAAATGTATATACATACAGGCATAATTAATACATGTTAGCACTTAACACAACTTATAACTAGATCGTTTTTAGTCTAAACATTATCCAATATTGTTTACAAATGTATGAATCAATACAAGAGAATATATACATATACAGTGCTGATGGGCCTTTTTGCACATCTTTTTTGCCATAAACAGTATTGAAGCAAAATGCATATAGAAATTGACTGATTTTTGAAAATAAAAATATTGCAATGCTGACCATTTGGAAAGAAGCAGTTGTCACTAGATTATTGTGTTCAAAATATTATTAGTTTTGATCACACCCCTGTGTTTTTTGACTCTGCCTATTCTGTACATAGCTTTCAAAGGATGTAAAGTTTATTACTCGGGCTGTGGAAATGAAATCCATTACTTTGTACTGTTTCAATATTTTGGTTGAGTAATGAGGTCAGGTTTATAGATGGTTTTACAAAATTCAATGTAAGAATGCCAATAAATGGCAAGAAATATTAAGCAAACTAAACATATCATGTACAAAAGTTAGTATTCAACATTTTATGAAAAGAATTAAGTTATGTTGATGAGAACCAACAATGAATAGGGTGTAATATGTTTACAATGTCTTTTTTATGGGAAAAAAGTTGATAAAGAATTTAGAAACGGACTATGCCAGGAAATGTCTTGAGAATCCTGTTCCAGTAACAAGTTCACATTTTGGATAGCAGACAATTTTGGACATGTTGTATAGCTTCTTGCAATTTTTGAAATTAGACTTAAAGTGTAGTATTGCTTTAAGGTATACATTTCCATCTTTTATATAATGTATTTATTTTATGATTCAAAAAGATACATGGTAAATGATCAACAAGGTCATGGAGTGTTGACATTAGAAATCACATTTTCATATGCAGCTAGGGTAGAAATGTGGGATATTTTTGTACACTTTATAAATATCACTTTCCTTAATTAAAGGAAGACATTTCTTTTTTGCTACAAATTGAATTTTTGACCAAATTCAATACATGATCCATTATTTACAGGAATGTTGTATCATTGCGCAGAATTACCTGGCACGCAGAATTATCTGACGCGGTATACAATACATATAAGATAGATACATTCATACACCTCTTAGTACATGACATAAATTGACATGAATTTGCTCTAATTTTCTTCCTTTTGTAAAATTGTTTGGATAATTTTTGTTGTGTGGTATGTAAATGTCATATTCCTTATGATAGCCTCTACTCTGAAATGCCAAAATCTGTATGGTACTTTACAGAGATTTTTCCAAAGAACTTGTCATCCTTCAGTAATCTGAGAAATGTTTCAATATTTGTTACCCTTGAAAAGTTTGATTTTTCTGCCTGGAATATTTTGAATTCAGTAACCAGGGGTCAAGCTAGACTTAAATTTTAGAGAGAAATGACTTCTCTGTTTGGAAAGAACAGGGAGATGTGTGAGCTCAACAGGGAGAAGTGGATGTGAGGCAAGACTCACTATATATATATATATATATATATATATATATATATATATATATATATATATATGTCCTCTTGTTTGAATTATGCTCTTTATTTCCCAGTATTCATATTTGCATTTAACATTGGACTTGAGCAATACTTTGGTTTGTAATAGAAAATCTTAGTTATTTTGGCCATATGACTCGAAAAGAGAATAACAGCAAATCCACTGTAACAAAATTTGACTGAGTAACTAGATCACATTATTGTAATTGCAAGTTGGTAAAAATGCTTGATCACACCATGAATAAAATTTTAAAAATATTTTTGTACTTATTAATTTTATATACTTTTTAAAAGTTCACAATAATGGTGTATTCAAAGATTTCTAAATGCATTTGACACAACCCCTGAACCATGTACAGGAGGGCAAAGGCACCAGTGTCCACATTTCTTTGTTGTGGATAAAAAAATTACTGAACTATTCCTATGAACTAAACCCTTCTCACCAACCCAATCAACACAGACATGAGTAATGTAATCACTAACTTTATATAGCTTCATTACAATAGTCCATGATAGGATTGCAAATTTATAATTGTTTTATTTGTTTATGTACTTGTATTTAATTTTATGCATTGATTAAATATTATTTGCTTTGCAGCATTTTTCATTATTTTCACAAATAGAGTCAAGTCAGAAAACAATTATGACGTTACATTTCCCCCCGATTTCCACAACATAGCATTGTCTCATGCACTTCCGACCTATATAATTGCATTTCAAAGTTAAATCTTAAATAACATAATTAGTATATATATCATCTCGATGATTTATGAAAAATAATTTAATAAACTGGTACTTCCCTGACATAACGATGTCCACCAATTTTTTTCCCACGTTACTGGTGCACTTTGAGTTTCAAACTAATTTTATGATGAAATAGTGTACGAAGGCAGATCATCGATTTTATTTTTAAAACACAAACTGCTATATCCATATTATTGTTAAAGTTTTGAAACACATGCTTTAATCATCTAAGGATAACATGAGCAAGTCAGGTTCTAGGTGATAGTTGCCAATTTGGGAAACAGTTAATGGCCAGTCAGCTATCAAAACACATGCCCTTGAATGGGCCAGAGTTTATTTGTCAGTGTAATTGATATCAAAACTAGGCCTAGCTATTGATGGCTTGAAGAATACCTTTAGCTATAAAACACTACTAGAATAAACAACCCTAAGGTGAGGGGGCATCTCAAAACTTATCTGTCAAAGTACCATAAGAAATCAATGGGTGAAGTCAATTTTGCTTTCCTAACAAAAGAAGGTGAAGTTTACATTTTTTAGGCAACTTAATGGCTCACTTTGCCTGGTAGTGTGACCCCTGAGTAATGGTCTTATGATTTTTTACCCATCAATGATCCCTTACGAGAAATTTGAGGGAGGTACCGTTCGGTTTTTCAACATTTCAGAGAAGAAACTGTCATATGGAATGCAAACATTTACACATCCCATAGAAAAAAATTATCCCTAAAAATTAATAAAATTTGGCAGCTGGATGTATCAGATTGTTGAATATGAGACTGATTTGTGTACAAGAAGACATTAAGATATTAGACCCATAAAGCGCATTAAAGTGAGAAGAAACTTTAACAGTATCACATAATTGTTTACATGTTGATAAATTGTGTTTTTACACAAATCAGATAGTATTTCATCAGAATATGCATAGTTAGATATTTGTGCAACAAACATAGAATCTGTATTTTTACACTCCTTTCTACACTTTGTTTCACTGCATTCTGTGCATTAAGCTTGTTATTGATAAATTTGTTAGCAAAATTGTAAAAAAGTAACATTCCAAAATACAGTACATTTGGCATCTTCATCACCATACTGTAAAGATTATACATAATACATACATACATACATAAATACATGCATGCATGCATACATACATACATACATATATACAGACAGACAGACATGCATGCATGCATGCACACACGAGTCAGGAATTTAGAAAAGTTCATAATAGATACATGTTTATGTGTTCTGTTCTAAAAGGGATTAAGACGGAAAAGTAAGTGTTCTGAAGGATTTAATGCAATGGGAAAAAAGGATAGGGATTTTACTTACAATATGCAATCCAAGGTCAGTTGAGATAAATTTATTAATTTCTAGCAAGCATCTGATAGAAGTAATGGGAGGCTGAAACAGTGTACAACTTAAGTATGGAATACAGCCTGATAACAATGGTCTCCCAGTAATGTCAGAAACAAAAATCCAGCGGAGACCTACTCGCTGTTCTACCTATAATGCTTTAAGAGACGAGATAATTGTCTTCCAAAAACATCTTTCCATGCCTGACCCACAATATTCTTCTGCTGTTTCCATCTTTGAACACACACAACCACAATCTTTGCCTTGATTTACTCCCGAGATATTTTTCTATTCATCAGGATATCATTATTTTTTGTTTTGTACCAAATTGAAGTTATGGGCTCCAAAATGTACCGTTTTTGCACATTTTGTCTGTTGCGGCAAACTTACACTCTTCTGCAATGTGTTTTATTTATTGAGAGATACATTTTAATTAGTTTTTGATCTGCCACAAACCTGTCCTGCAGGTTTTCTGCGGGACTAAACCTATGCATTCCAGATGATAGTGTCCTAGTAAGAACAATGAACTATAATAATTCGTATGTATTTGAACAGAGGATTTTATGGGCAATTAGTGAGTTTTTACCCTATACATTTCTGTGTAATAAGCCTTAATTTGAGGAAAAGATGCTTAGCTAAGAGTTGCACACAAACTTTATATTTTCTAGTGAATTTGTATTTTAGCATTAGTTTTTAAAAATGTCAGTTTTTCATAAAGTTAAATACTCAGACTTTTCACAAGCATTCATCATTATGACACCAAATTTTTATTTTGTTTCTAATTAAGGGCCATGCATAACTCTTGATCTGCTTCTAATAAAGCGTATAGCATAATGATTGACATGTTTTCCTGTTTGATAATTTGCCTTTTTTTTCTTGTCACTTTATTGTCGATTCACTTGCTTATGTAAGATACTTTTAAGGCAAATGGATATTAAATGGAGAAACTTTAAATGAATGATAATTGCTTCTTAAACAAATAGTATAAAAAGTAAGGATATATGTGTATTATGCCTATACAGCATGGTACATTTTCCTTTACAGGTAAAAATGAACTAGCAAACAACAGAATGACTGCAGCTAGTCAGGCTTCAGAGGTACTGAAGCAATATTTGGTGCCAGGAACCGATGGTGAAGGAGACAGTCTGCTTGTCCCAGAAGGAAAATATAAGGGATGGGTTCCCCGTAGTCTTTATGAGATGCAGCTAGCAAGTCTAAGTCTACCCTTCCTTAGACTTCTCTCTTTCCCTGTTGGTGGTACCTCCTTTGGCCAGCTTATCTCTATGCAGAGATTTAATGGGGTTGGAAATTACCTCTCACGGCTTCCAAATTCCTTCTGCACATGTCAGAACCTTGTACAACTCAATCTAAGCTACAATTATTTCACCACCATCCCATCTCCAATCTTCCGTTTAACACGGCTTGTTGAGCTGGATTTTAATGAGAATGATATAGACGAAATCAGTTTTGATATCGGCAAACTGGAACTGCTGCGTGTTTTGAACCTTAGTGGAAACCTTCTTCATGACCTGCCTGTTGAGCTTGCAGACTGCAAGCATCTTGAGAGGCTGGACCTTTCCAGGAAGTGGTATCCCAAAGGTGGCTTTACTGTGCTTCCGGAAGCTGTTTGTAAGCTGAGAGAGTTGTCTTACCTTGATGTCAGCTGGCATCAAATCCACACCATACCAGACCAGGTTAGTAGTCAATGATGGAATATATTTAGTTGTTGATTATTAAGGTCGCCAATGAGGTTTGAGTTAGAAATACAGTAGCAGAAGAGGTTGAAATAGTAATAAGGGGTGCACTGGGCAGGATCCCTGTTGGGGGTACACAAGGCAATGCTTTTAGGTGTGACATGTAGTGTGCAAAGGCCCCTCCTTTCCTGCTTTGAAACAACTGAGATGATTGTTTATATCACCTTAGTTATAATTTTCTTTTCATGGTTCAGGAATGTGAAATGTGTTTGAAAATAGTTTCATGTTTTAAATTTTTTTTTATAAAATTCATATTGGCAGTTAATATGTTTTTATTTTCTTTGATGACTTTGTTGGTTCTGTCCCAGTTAGTAAAGAAGAAAGGTGTGATTCAACATTGTAGGTGTGAATATAATATTATTGATACTGTATCATTGCTTAAAGTCTAACATTGCTGGCATGTGATCTTTAATCTTGATCTTGATTGATTGGGTGTAAAAGGACCAGGCAGACTATTTATGATTCTCAGTGACAGAGAATGAGTTGTGTTTCAGCAGATGTTTCCAGTAATTTTTTAACTCGGTAAGTTCACAAATGCTAAAACCTCTCAAATGAGAGTGATGCAGAATTCGAAGAAAGCAAAGTCTTGTTGATATGAGGTTTTCACCAGAAGTTCTGTAACATTGTGTTTGTTGTAAATAAAAGTTGTTTTGCTTTGACACCTAGTATGGTCACCTCAGCAACCATCTTGAAAATATTTTTATTGGTACTCCTTGTGATTGGAAGGGCCTATCAGAACAAGGTTTCACTGAATTCCTTCATAAGGTATGTAGTTGGTCATGAGTTAAAAATAAAAATGTGTCAATTAGTTATCTGGTATGATTGATATTTGTAAGTAATATAGCTGAGGAATCTGTCAAATGATCTTCATGCAGTTTTGTATGACTTATGCAGACATATACTTGCATTTTCATAGATTTTGTCTGCTTCTTATTTAGCTCCACTGATTCTACCAGGAGAGTTTATGGGATAGTCTGTTATTCACTGTCCGCCCATCTGTTAGTAATAAGATTGTTACCAATACTTCTGAACTCGTTGTACAGTTTACATGAAACATCCCACAAACATTTGTCCTATACTCGTTTGTCCCCAATGAAATTGGTGTTGTTCGGACATCTAATGAGATTATTGTTAATTATACTGAATGACTGACCTGCAAATAAAAATGATGTTGTTCAGACATCCAGTATGGCTGCCATTGTGGCCATCTTGAAATACTTGTTAATATTATTTTCTCCAGAATGATTGTTCATATCAGCATCATTTTTCAATGAAAGACTTGTGATGTCTGGTTGGTTGAATATGAAAATGGTGTTGATCTGACTTTCAATATGGCTGGTACAATGGTGATCTTGAAAATCTACTTATTTTAGATGCCTGTTTATATTGATGTTATTCTTTCATCAAAAGACATGATGTTTAGTTGGTCCAAAATGGATATGGTGCCTATCTGATACCCACTATGGCCACCATGGCAGCCATCTTGATGATCTTGTAATCATTACCTTACCTGAATGGATAGTCATATCAACATTTTCCACTTCATGTGATTTCTTGTTGGTCCTAAATGAAAATGGAGCCAGTCTGATACAGCAGCTAATTCAGCCAGTTAAGCATCAGTCCCTTCAAGAGATGATTGTTAACAGAGTTATGGGCCTTATTAATCATTTCACATGTTCCTGAAGGAAGTTGCTTATAACCAGCCCATCATATCCTGATTGTTCAACTTCACTTTTAACAGTGTTATTAGCAATATCCATCAGCCATGAAGTAATGTTATTTATAATAATACTAATATTATTATTATTATTATTAATCATGCAAGTTACTTATATCCAGCATAACCTGTTAATCATTCAAAATATCCTGGTGCAGTCTGACATAACATTGCCTCCTAGATTTTGATGTAAACATACCTTATAAGGGATTCATTATTTAAATTATGGACCTTGTTTATACAGTGTAGACTTTTCATTTAGTTTCCTTTTAGAATCATGTCATAACCTAGGATTTTTTTATACATTCTGATGTTGCTTGGTATGCAAGTAGTTTGTGAGACACAAATGTAATTAGTAAGTCAGTTGTCTTCCCTAATTTATTTTGGGCAGTTATGGTCCTTGTTTACACTGCTTTCTAGTGTGTGCCTTTTTGTGACTCGCCATTTCTAATTTGTGCAGACAAGATAAGATAGCTAAGGGCTTGCATTTTATTATAAAATCTTTTGAAAATGTAAACATTGGACCTCATAAGAAAATAATTTTTCTCCTGTTAATATTTGTATACATGAAACAATAAATTTAAGAATGTGTACATACTTACAGGCCATTAGGGCTGTCATCGGGTACCCGGGTAACCGGGTACCCGACCGTATAAAAAACACCGGGTATTGAAACATAAACGAGGGTACCTGTAAACAAAAATCGCCACACTACCCAACCAATTCAAACAGGTGTGACAGCTATGGCTATAATTATAAACCAGATCTCTGCTTAATATAAATAAAAAAAACCTCAGACAGTAAGTTTGAATTAATAAAATTCATTGGCATTGTGCAACCGGACAAACCGTTATTCCCAAGGCATTATATAACAAGGTTAAAACATTTGTTCTACAGGTAATAAACCTCATTGTAGATGATAACTATTGAATGTGGGTGCTAAATGATTGGTACATGGCGTGCTCTTTTAATGAAATCCAGATGGATACCTTTGATTTCCGAACAAACATCGACTAGCTCTGCGAATTTCGAAAGTAAGCCATCATATATATACCGATATTTCTATTTTCGATACGTTTTTACTATAACTATTTTAAGAATTATAATTCCAAAATAGTAACACTTATGCGACTGCGTGGTCACGTGGTATAACTGGGGCATGCATGTGTGGTTAATTCAAATCTGCGGTCAAAAGCAGATGAATAAATGTGGTCTGTTCTAACAATGACTTACACTTTAAAAAATGCGAGTGTTTTAGAGCTTTTAATGCGGCAGATCAGAGTGATCATTAAAAGTTGGTTTATACCTACCATCTGTGTGCAAAGGTCATTCTAAATAAATTTATTAATTAACAGCGTGCGGTCAGACAATTCACAGCTACGTCTGTGTGGATCAATCAGACTGAGTAGTACACGGTTAGCCTTTATCGCCATAAAAAAAATATTAAAGAAATGGAGATAGCAATTAGTTGGTCTACGGTTGTACATGTCATTGATATGCTAACGGGTACCCGTTAAAATTTTCAACGTGTACCCAGGTTGGTTTTTCGTGATTTTTGACAGCCCTACAGGCCATAGCAGTATTGCAAAAGAGAATATAATAGGGCAACAATGTTTTATGAAGGTAACTTTTTTTATTTCTTTAGGTCAGTGAAATGTCCCAACTGCAGACATTGAAGATGAAAGGGAATTTCTTGAAACACATCTCCAAAAATATAATTGACTGCAAACAGCTAAAGTACCTAGACGTGACTGGTGCTATGAAACTCAACTCATTTATTCCAGCCGAGATTTTTCTTCTCAGCAACTTACAGATACTAGACCTTACAAACAATTACTTTACTGAGATCTCATCTGACGTTATTGGTCTAACAAACTTGAAGAAATTCATCATGAGGAGAAATGCACTTCTAAGACTTCCAAAGGAATTGTTCACACTAAAATACCTAGAATACCTTGATCTTAGTGAGAGTTACTTAGATGAGATACCGAGCTCTGTTTCCGATCTAAAGATGTTAAAAGGGTTGTACTTGTGTCATAATAAAATCCAGCGTCTCCCTGTTGAGATTTGTAATTGCGAAAATCTCCTTGAACTCCAGCTGCACAAGAATGAACTGGAGTATCTTCCAGATGAATTATACAAGCTCAGAAAACTCGAGGAACTGACTCTAGACAATAATAAATTAAAACGCCTGCCATTGATGTTAGACAAACTTTTACGCTTACAGGAAACTGGGAGACTCAGTCTCAAAAACAATCCATTGACTGTACCTCCACAGACCATCTGTGAGCAAGGGATCAATTCTTTGTATGAGTACTTGAAAGAATTACGAATCTGTGAGGCAAAGCATCGCAGGAAAATGATTCTTATTGGAGCATCCCAAGCTGGTAAGACCAGTTTGCGCAATGCTCTTATACTGGGCCGATCTAAGCTCACTGCTGAACATGAAAGAACATGGGTGATGGAGCGCCACTTATGGGAACCAGAACCAGACTTGCGCATTCAGATTCTAGATTTTGGGGGACATCATATTTATTCAGCAGCTCACCATATGTTTTTAACTCCAGAGGCACTGCATCTAGTTGTCTTTGATGTTAGCAGGTATTGTCCAAATTTGTATGATGACCTGGTTGGAAATTGGATTGAGGCAATCACAGATCGTGCACCTGGTGCTTCAATTATGCTAGTTTGTACTCACTCAGATTTAGTGTCAAGAGAGGAGATTGAGGTAAAAATACAGGACATTTTAGACAAAATGCATACGGAAGAAAAGAGCAAACTTGGTGGTCTCAAGACAGAATTACAGCGACTTGAGTCAGAGTTACAGAGTGCTGCAGTCCGTGAGTCTGGTGAAAAGTTCAGCGATGTTGCTGTTGAAAGAATGAGAGACAAAGCCAATTATTTGAGACGGATATTATCCACTAGAGTGACATTGCCTAGCATGATTTATGTTGTGAGTTGTGCAGAGGAGCTTACTGGAGTGCATGACTTACAGTCGAGCCTTTTTAGCATTCTGCATAATTCCGAAGAACGGCCATTGCCTCAGTCATGGTACAAGTTCCTCACAGTTCTTCAGAAACAAAAAGCTAGAATATTGAGCTGGTCTCAGACACTGGCAATCTTTGAAAGAACAATGAAGAACATGAAGCAGTCACTGTACATGTTACAGGGTTCACCAGAGAAAAGCATGGCAATGGTGTTGAAATACTTGCATGTGACAGGGGAAATACTCTGGTACCAGGATAACCCTGAGCTGAGCCAAATTGTGTTTCATCGCCCAGAAACTCTTGTAGAGATGCTGAGGACCATATTCCGTCATGACTACGATGAGGTGATTAAATACCAAGACAATTATGGGCAGCTAGCAGGTATGTACATGATACAGCTGAGTAAAGAGCTTAGAATTGAAGAAGAAAGTTTGTCATTATTTGCCAGAAACAAGTATGACATTATAAGGGAAAGTTTATACTGATTGCAGTTGAAACTCTACAGTTAGATATTTCTAATCAGAATAATGCATTTTTTAACTAACATTATAATTTACCTTCTTCAAACAGGAGATAACAATACCTCAATAAATTTATTTGGTTGTTTCCTAGTCACCATAAAATTTCCCAGTTTCATGACCATCTTTCATGATGCTTGTAAAATTCTGAGAAATTATCAAATTGTAGAATCAGTCTCATTAAAAGAAGAAACAAAAACAAAGAAACCTATTATTTATATCTGTATGAAAGAAAATTTGATATTCTAAAGTTCTTAATTCTCATTGAACTTTGCAGTCTTTGCTACTATTAACAGGGGCCCTGAGTTGTAGAGTGGTCTAAAGCACTCATACTTATGGATCACTGCCATCTCAACCTTGTCTGTGTGGGTTCGAGTCTCGGGCTTGGCCAGTGTGGGTGTGTGAGGAAGTGTGCAGGTAGCTTCTTGTGGGTCTATAGGTTTTTTTCCCAGGGGTTTTCATGGGTTGTACCTTCACCATTTTTATTGGCCACCATGTATAGCCTATCTTGTGCTGAAAAGTGGTGATAAGCCTATAAGAAGAACCTCTACTAAAATTATTGTTTTGTCACTTTTCGACCACCAGCAGGTGTAATAATTGTCAACATATGCCATCTTACAAACAGGTAGCAGTTTCTTTTACCTGGGAAGTAGTATGCAGCACTAGTAATGAAACTACATAAATTTTGAATCTAATCTTTTTAGTAATCATGTACTGAAATCTCAATGTTAAGATGAGTATGGCCAGATATATAACTCTTGACAGTGACATGAAAAGTCGGTAACTAGTATGTTTGTAGTGTCACATATGGTGTGTGATAGTGATCCAGTAGGGCTTAGATGTAAACAGTTACAGAAACCAATCAAATAATTATTAGGGAAGTGTGTAAGTGAAAATCCTGAGATCTATTTGACTCCAAATGTATATGAAGAACCATACATTTTATATATTTGGGTAAGAAGGCATGGGGAAAGAAAGTTAAAATGATGAAAACAGATTTATTGGGAATTAAAACAGATATGCTAAAAATGGAAACAGATTTGCTAAGACAAATGTCAATGAACAGAGGAGAAATCTTGCAATATTATAAAAACTAACTGCACTTTTTAGTCTTTTCTCTTTTTTTTCTTTTTCTTCTTTTTTAAATTGGCTTCATCATGCCATTTTTAGCTCCACTGGTGACAAACCAGAAGAGTTTGTGGGATGGTCTTCACACACACACACGCATGCACACATGCTGGTCTTAAATGAAATTGCTTTTGTGCAGACATTCAGTATGGCTATCACAACAGCCATAATGAAAAACTTGCTGTTAGTAATGAATGAATGGTTTCATCAACATGGAATGTTTAATGTTTACTTCAGGACTTCTTACCATGTTTAGTTTGTCCTAATTGAAAAAGGAGACGATCACATGTTCAAGATGGCCTCTATGGCAGCCATCTTTAAAATTTTCTTAAACCACCCTCATTCTATTTTTTTACATGTCTAATCTGTTGCCAAATTATGCATTTCTGCATTTATTTTTGATGAGAAATTTAATGTTACACTATTGTTAAATTTTGTATTTGTTTATACAACCAGTAAAATCCATTGCTCAGGTAAATATTAGTGATTTAAATGTGAAAATTTCTTGACAACAGCATAAACCACCAAATTTTCAATTGTCAGTTATATTGCTTTTGTTAAAATGAATTGCCTTTGAGATAACTTAAATCACCAATGCCAGTAGATCACTAGCATCAATAAAGAAATTTTAGCAGTTGAGAATCAAGTGTCATTTGTGCAGAATCAGTGCATTTAAAGCATTAAAAGTGGGAAGAACCCATTGGAATTTACATGCTTTTACTGTTAAATAAAACTTATACCAACATACCAACATTAATAACTCAAAGGCGCAGGTAATTTTAAGTCTTACAGTAAAATAGTATATAACTGTACAACTATTTAAGAAATTATAGTTTCATTTTCTGTATCTGATATTTTTTATTATTTAGTAACAGTATTTCAGTGTGCAATATATCATTTAGTTCTAATATTTGGAAGTCCAGTGTTTCTTTACATTTTGGCCAGAAAAGTATAAATAGCAAGGTTATAGAAAATACTGGATCATAGTATTGCAAATTTTTTTTGCATGTGTGGTATTTAATTTTACAGGTCTAACTCGACACAAATTTGAGACACAAAAAGAAGAATTTTTACATCATGGCCTGATGACACAGGAGATGCTTCACTACACGCTTCTTTTCTGTGACCTTTCTATTGATGCTCGTGAAATGTTCATAGATCTTATGCTAAAGTTTGACCTCTGCTATGAGGTTGCTCCATCCGTCAGCTCACCAGCTTTGCTTGGTGCCAGTAGAATTTTGCAGTTCCCATGGTTCTTAACGGCAGACCCACCAGCAGATATTTCTTTAAAGTGGCCAAATGATGTACCACCAGAGAACATAATGATATGCTTCCAGCTGCAGTTTTCAAGAAAGGAACCTCCTAACTTTTTTGAAAAGGTGTCAGCTCGCTTACAGAGCTTCATTTCCAGCCGTGAGGATTGGAAGGATGGAGTTCTTGCTAGCAAAAATAAATCAAAGCTTCTACTCGAGCGGGAAAATAGCAATGGAGTTGCCTCAGTCACTCTTAGTGTTCGAGGATCAGAGCTGCCAGAGTTGTGGTTCTTAGTGAGGAAATGCCGAAAGGAGATGTTTATCCTCCTCAAGGTTTGACATATTACTTCCACTCTCTTTTTCATCATTATTCTCAATATGTCAACAACTGTTTTGTAGCACTGAAAAAAAAATTATGTCCTGGCAAATGAATTTGTTTAATGTGTTTCCTCTGTCCTTTCCCACTCAGTCAGATTATTGCACAGTTAAGTAGAGTGATCTTACCCTAACATAACTGTTCAGATATCAAGAACTTTGTGAAAAGCCAGAAGAAACATGGGATGGAATTTATAGATCTTTGTTATTGAGGATACAGTTGACTGTCATCAATAATGTGCATATAATTCTGTTTGATGGTCTCTTCAGTGGATAGTTATTTAGCTTATTCTATAATTTTGACTATGATAAAGTTGCATGGAGCTATATGTTCAATCATATAAAACAGTGTTCAATCATATAAAACAGTGTTCAATCATAAAAAACAGTGTTCAATCATATAAAACAGTGTTCTCAAACTACTGAGAGATTGGGAAGAGAAAGAAAGAATAGGCTTGTTTCCAGTCCGAAAAACCCTCATTTTTTGCAAATATTGAAGATTAAAATATTTCACTCTTTTTGTACAGGAGTGGCCATTTGTGAGGTTTGATTCCTACATCATTTGTTCGCACTGCCTCTTATCCAAGAGAGAGAAGCCCCATATGTGGTCAGGAGAGGTTGTCGACATCACCTGCCCGAGAAATGTTTTCTGGATTAAGTGTCCAAACAGTCCAGACCAATTCATACCAGCCTGCTTTGTTTATCCTCTTGATGATGGTAGGAAAATTTTATGTAAATGTTTTATGTATGTTTGTGTATGTGCGTGTGTCGCAAACTATGCTCTTCAGCCAATCCTGTGAGATATTCCCCAAATTTAAATGTATCCTATCTTCAATAAAATAACAGTTTGAAGAATACTATCAGTTTTCCTTTTAAAATATTGTCAGATCATTGTAGTCATTTTTTCTTACTTATGTAACAGGATAGAATATGAGATATTTAACGGATGATTTATTTTATGATAATAAATCTGTTACAACTACATAATAAATAAAAGCAGCAGCATCTGTATGGTTAAAATTTATATAAAACGTGTCCATTTTCATTACGTTAGGAATTTACAAATGTTCTCAAACATTTTTTTGTATTTTTTAAAGCTGTTAATGACCATTCTCAAATAGGACAAAACAAAAAAAGATACACCATTGTTTCATGTTCCAGTCAATTGACATTAATACTTTATTAGGGTAAAACACATAATTCGTGTATTAAGGATGGAGAAACAGAAATTTATTTCACTATTTAAAATTCGTACAATATTTGGGTGCCAGTAGATAAGTTTGTGCTGGAAATAGCAGCACCACATCTGTGATAATATTTTGTTTTCAGCTTCTTTATTACCTCGTAATTTGCCAACTTTTTTGAAACATTTGGCTTCCATTGGTAATTCTGATGTAATCTGAAAATATAATCTCTTTGTACAGTGTATTAATTATTTAATGGGTTAGGTCTGTAATGTAATAGTACATGTATGTATTTTCTGATATTTAGTTTTATATTTATATTCTGTTGCATTATTTTCTTTTGCAATATTTCATATTGTTTTATTATGCACCTGTTGGCTTTTATGTATACTTTTTAATATGCCAACTTACTTGGGTGATTGCTTTGTGGTATGCCAACTTGCTTGGGTGATTGCTTTGTGGTATGCCAACTTGCTTGGGTGATTGCTTTGTGGTATGCCAACTTGCTTGGGTGATTGCTTTGTGGTATGCCAACTTGCTTGGGTGATTGCTTTGTGGTATGCCAACTTGCTTGGGTGATTGCTTTGTGGTATGCCAACTTGCTTGGGTGATTGCTTTGTGGTATGCGAATTTGCTTGGGTGATTGCTTTGTGGTATGCGAATTTGCTTGGGTGATTTTTGAACTAAGCACCTTTAATATGTATTGTCCCTGTTGTTGATCAGATGCTGCTGTTGTTTCTTGACAGTATTCAGTCGATTTAAATTCTTTAAAAATCTGAGCAAATCAGTATGATATTGTGTAACTTTCCTAGACAAAAGACAAGGCAAGTTGTTGAGCATAATGTAAACCAGCCAGACAATGCATCACATGTAAATGGACTGATAAAAATGACAATTTTCAGCATTATTTTTCAATCCAGCAAGATAATTTTTACATGTTAGAAATCAAAATGCACAAGTTTATACCAAACATTCATATTTTTATTGGTGATCATCCAGACCTGGACTATATTGATTGTTGGCCAGGCCATTGGTGGTTAGTCAAACCCTGACTGTATTGGTGGTTAGTCAAGCCCTGACTATATTGACTGTTAGACAGGACCTGACTATATTGGTTGTCAGCCAGGCTTTGCCTATATTTTTAGTCAAACCTTGACAATATTAATAGTTAGCCAGGCCTTGCTTATATTGTTTTTAGTCAAACCTTGGCTTATTGTGTGTTTGCCAGGCCTTCTTTATATTGCTTTTTAGTCAAACCCTGGCTTTATTGGGTGTTAGCCAGGCCTTGATTATATGGAAGTCATAGGTCTCACTATGATTTTAAAACTATGAGTTCAGGACTCCTAATTTGGTAAAATTAAGAGTCCCACTAGCAAAAGTTGCAGTCCAAACTAAGCCAGAAATCACATACTTTCTTACACTTGGCTGCGGTCACATCCAAACTATCAGTTATAGTAACTTTAGCACAGTTCTGAATCTCATTGAAATCTTCATCATTTTTCCGTTTAACTACAAAACACTTGTCTAAATTTCCAAACAGCATTTTGTCCAAGTCTCTTGATTTGGAGTTTGCAGGCAATATTTATATGGCAACAACCGGAAATGAAATCAATAAGAGTGATTAAGCTGGGCTTCACCAACGTCACAAATTGCAATTATGTTTTACATATTGGCAACAAAATATACTTTTTGGCCATAGTTTTGGCTACAACATTTTTGGCTGATAAAAATGGTATATACAGTTTTGAGTTTGAAGTGGTGAAATTCAAAGGCATCATGACAGGGAGCCGCAAACTTGGATATAAAAAATGCACTGGAATCAATTGTTACATAAACAAATCCTTGTTTCTTATTGACAAACCACCCTAACAGTTAATTGTTATGTCGTAATCGTATTCCGATTATGCTGATATCTTGCCTTGATACTTGTATGCTGCAATATAATCAAACTAGCCATGCAACTGACTAGGTACAATTGACCTCTTCTGAGGGCAGGGCAGAAACGTGAAATGACTTCAGTCCACCACACATCAGCAATTTAAAAAACCAATAAAAAAGAGAAAAAAATAGTTTTGCTGCAACTTCAATGAAAACTGATTACATCTGAAGCACTGATGTATACTAAGGTAATATTTTGAAATAATTGTGTGAATGTTCTACAATTCATTTGATATTGCTGCAAATGGGTGTTTGTTTTGTCCTTCAAAGGGAGGCTTTAGTGGCACCTTCAATAGCACATACACCTTCATCAAAGCAAGCCGGTGACATTTGACCAAAGAATTCAGCAACAAATTAAAATAAAAGCATTGCTTTAGTTTTCATAATGATTAGAACATATTTATTTTGCCGCAAAAGTTTCCTCCTTTCAACCAAAATGTGCATATGGAGGACTCTTATGTGGGTGATTTTCTGCGTCCCAAATAAAAATTTGCATCCAAATACGCATAATTAAGCGTTTCTGAGATCATTGGGAAGTTAACCAGGCCCTGACTATATTAGGTGTTGGCCAGGCCCAGCATTTATTGGTTGTTAACCAGGCAGTGACTAAGAGAACTTTTGATACCTGTATTATAATAAGATTTCAAGTATACATGTATGCAGATTTTGTCTTAACTTAATGTAGCCATATATAGCTCAATTCTTCAGTACTTTTTTTTAATATTCTGTAATTAAACAACTCCACCTGCCACACATTAACACTATTTTCAAGCTCTGGGTGTATGTTTGATAATAATAAAAAATCCCATCACCTCTGCAGCACAAATAGTTCTGTTCCTGTCAGCAGTCCATAGCAGTGCAAGCTTTAAACATGTGACTTTACTATTATATTGGTTTGTATATCAGTGGTCTTTAGCAGTGCAAGCTATAAGCCTGTGACTTTACCATTACTTTGTGTTGTGTGTATCATTGATTTAGAACTGTTGTCTCCATATCAGAATCTACAATAAAAAAAATCTTAGGTGATGAATGGGGCAGTGAGTAAACTACTCCTATCAGTTTTGGCAGTAATATTGTTTGAATGAATATTTGTTTGAGCAGGCATTAGTTGTCTATTGTCTCCCCTTAAATTGGTGAGTCAGTAAATTTATAAATTCTGGTAAGAAACTTTTAAGACCTCTGCATTGTTTGGTGCTTGTTTGAGTATGACAGATGACTGCAGTGTTTGGTGCTTGTTTAAGTATGACAGATGACTACCTTGGTGCTTGTTTGAGTATGACAGATGACTGCATTATTTGGTGCTTGTTTGATTATGACATGACTGCATTGTTTGGTGTTTGATTATGACAGATGACTGCATTGTTTGAGTATGACAGATGACTGCATTGTTTAGTGCTTGTTTGAGTATGACAGATGACTGAGTAGACATTTGTTGGCTATTGCTTACCCTGGCTTGAGCAACAGTTGTTCACATCATTCATTGAACACAAATACATAGAAAACTAAATGGTTTTATTGTTGTTGGTCTTGTTAATGAGTTAACATCTTTTAAAATAATTTGCAAAAGCTGTATTTTTTTTCTTCAGATACAAATCTTTCCAAATTATTGAGTCAGACTTGTTTATTTTGGCACTGAAGTTTTGAAGTTTTGCAAGAATATTTGAAATTATTACAAATTTTGGGAGTCTCATCACCCAAGTTTGTGCCACAAAAAAGCATGTTTTAATGGAGTTTCATTTATCTGAACAGATCTTATGAGATAGTCCAATTTTGAAGATGTTGTTACTCACCAGATGGATGTTAGTAGGTTGGTTGTCAGTATGCATGTTCTAATTTCATTACCTTGCTATGGAACAATATGTATAATGCTTCTCTAAGGTACTTTTTTTTCCCTGAAATTTAATATCCTATCTTTAATGTTCCAGAATTTCTGGATGACCTTGGGGAACATATCAAGGCAGTGCAGGAATTCTTACATGGAGTGTATGACACTGTTGATGGTACTGGTATGTTGTCTTTATACCATTATAACAAGGCTCTATTAGTTTGAGAATACTATGGTATATGTTTCTATGAAAGCTGGTCAAGATGTTCATTGTATCATGGTGTCCCTCACCATGGTCAGTGACATAAACTTTTCTTTCCCTAATTTCATGCCTGCCATAATTTTGAGTAACAGCACTCTTGCTGTGAATTAGAAACATAACATGGTCATTAGCAAAAGATGTACATGTTGATTAATCATTGTATGCACACATTTTCAGAAGAGTTATGTGCTTTCAGTTAAAATGAAGTCATCACTATCTAGGGTACATACTGAATGCAGAATAGACCTGGTTGTATTTATATAAGCAAGGGTAGAGATTGGATGCAGGATGGATGGGGGTAGGGATGGAATGCCGAATAGACCTGGGTGTATTTAAGGAAGGGTATAAATTGGATGCAGGATGGATGGGGGTAGGGATGGGTCAGGATGAACAAGTGTAGGGATGGGTCGGGTATATTTACATGTGCAAATATAGGAATGGGATGCATTGCTGCTAACCCTCACGATTTTTGCATGAATTTCACAACTTTATACAATGATTCTTGGATTCATGCTGTGTGCAAAAAAAATCATGAATTCTCCAATTCTCAATTATTTTAAATTTTCCCATTAAGTGTTAGTCATGATATAGGCCATTGCTGAAATGGTCCAGAACTGCTAGTCACGATGTTAGTAAACTACAGCCAGTTGGTACAGTTGGCCCGGTAGCAAGCATTTGCGTAGTTTGATCTGTATATATAAGAGTAGTTTCACAAATGCTTTTGAAAAAACTGGGGCCTAACCGGAATTTTTCTTAGTGCATGTGCTGAAAACACTGAATTGAATTACTGTTTGGCATCACATCTTTAAAATGTCTTCACCACTAAGGAAAAAGAAATGTATTACACAAAAAGGGAAGTTTAGTTTGGAATATACCAATCATTCACCATGCATTCAGCCATCAAACACTGATATGCATCATGCTTTTGCACACAGTGTGCCACATTTTAGCATTGCGTATGGTGGCAGAGATGATTTGAGAAAGTACATGGTAGCAAAAGGCACATTGAGGTTGGGAAACTACATGGAAAGGTTTTTCTAGTGTGGGATTGTTTGAGATTGAAAGATTAGCATCAGAATTTACTTGAGTTCATTTTTCTGCATATACACCGACAGCACTAATCATTCAGCATGTGTCATCTTCAGGATTAATACCATTTTGTAAATAAACTAATTAAGCTACACTGCAGTTAAAATGTTGTTATATTCAAGGAAAAGATTTGTATTCCACAAAAAGAGAAGTATAGATTGGAGAACACTAAAATTTGGTCTAGCATTCAGCCATCAAACATTGATGTACATAATGTTTTTTGCACTTTTGTGTGTTGTGAATTTCACTAAGGGGAATGTGCACAAGGGCTGGTATTGTTGCTTGCAGTTTAGTGGTACCAGTCATACACTACCATATAGTAATATTATTCTATATATAGTGCATGTATGACATAAATTGTCAACAAGAATATGAGCCCCTTTGGGCATGTGACAGAATGTGAAAAGCACATTGCTATAACACCCCCAGCAGATTTCAGTGTTGGAGTCCTACTCAGTTACTGTATGCTACAAATGCTGATGCATTGTTTCTTGTTGAACATAACTTGTCTTTCTCATTTGGAGATCAGCAACAGTAACAGTGAAAGATTATTTCCTATTGTGAGGGAAATGATACAAACTTTAAGTGCCCCCTTAGGTGCTGAAAATTTTCAACAGATTTAGTCACTAGGACTAATCAGCAGGCAAGAAGCCTGAACTGTATTGAAAACATATTTACCAATTCTTGATTGAGAAAATTCAAGACAGCCATAGCATCATATCATAACAAACGCCATGAAAATTATGTAAATCATATATTTTGGCTGCAAATATAGTAGAAAATGTAATCAGTGTAAATGTTTTAGTTTTATTTTGGGATTTTTATATGATATAGTACTGACCATCAAAGTGGATGGTGTTAGTGTCATGATATAATTTTTCACTAATTGTGTTCAAAATTCACCAATTTTTATCCCACTTTCCACTAATTGTGAGTCTGAAGGGTTTACAGCTCTGTGGGATCCAGTATGGGTAGGGGCATATTTATATGAGTAAGGGTAGACATGGAATGCAGTATGGGTAGGGGTATATTTATATGAGCAAGGGTTGGGATGGGATGCAGAATAGACAGGGATATATTTACATGAGCAAGGGTATATATGGAATGCAGAATAGGTTGGGGTATATTTAGATGAGCATGGGTAGACATGGAATGTAGGATAGGTTGGGGCATATTTACATGAGCATGGGTAGACATGGAATGCAGGATAGGTTGGGGTATATTTACATTAGCATGGGTAGATATGGAAAGCAGTATGGGTAGGTGTATATTTACATGAGCAAGGGTAGATATGGACTGTAGGATAGGTTGGGGTATATTTACATGAGCATGGGTAGACATGGAATGCAGGATAGGTTGGGGTATATTTACATTAGCATGGGTAGATATGGAAAGCAGTATGGGTAGGTGTATATTTACATGAGCAAGGGTAGACATGGACTGTAGGATAGGTTGGGGTATATTTACATGAGCATGGGTAGACATGGAATGCAGGATAGGTTGGGGTATATTTACATGAGCATGGGTAGACATGGAATGCAGGATAGGTTGGGATATATTTACATGAGCATGGGTAGACATGGAATGCAGGATAGGTTGGGGTATATTTACATGAGCATGGGTAGACATGGAATGCAGGATAGGTTGGGGTATATTTACATGAGCAAAGGTAGACATGGAATGCAGGATAGGTTGGGGTATATTTACATGAGCAAGGGTAAATATGGAATGTAGGATAGTTTGGGGTATATTTACATGAGCAAGAATAGATATGGAATGCATTATAGGTAGGTGTATATTTACATGAGCAAGGGTAGATATGGAATTCAGGATAGATAGGGGTATATTTACATGAGCAAGGGTAGACATGCAATGCATTATGGGTAGGGGTATATTTACATGAGCAAGGGTAGACATGCAATGCATTATGGGTAGGGGTATATTTACATGAGCATGGGTAGACATGGAATGCAGTATGGGTAGGTGTATATTTACATGAGCATGGGTAGACATGGAATGCAGGTTAGGTAGGTGTATATTTACATGAGCAAGGGTAGATATGTAATGCATTATGGGTAGGTGTATATTTACATGAGCAAGGGTAGATATGGAATGTAGGATAGGTTGGGGTATATTTACATGAGCATGGGTAGACATGGAATGCAGGATAGGTAGGGGTATATTTACATGAGCAAGGGTACATATGGAATGCATTATGGGTAGGTGTATATTTACATGAGCAAGGGTAGATATGGAATGCAGGATAGGTTGGGGTATATTTAAATGAGCAAGGGTAGACATGGAATGCAGGCAGGGTAGGTTGGGGTATATTTACATGAGCAAGGGTAGACATGGAATGCTTTATGGGTAGTTGTATATTTACATGAGCAAGGGTAGATAAGGAATGCATTATGGGTAGGTGTATATTTACATGAGCATGGGTAGACATGGAATGCAGGATAGGTTGGGGTATATTTACATGAACATGGGTAGACATGGAATGCAGGATAGGTAGGGGTATATTTAGATGAGCAAGGGTAGATATGGAATGCAGTATGGGTAGGTGTATATTTACATGAGCATGGGTAGACATGGAATGCAGGATTGGTAGGGGTATATTTACATGAGCAAGGGTAGATATGGAATGCATTATGGGTAGGTGTATATTTACATGAGCAAGGGTAGATATGGATTGTAGGATAGGTTGGTGTATATTTACATGAGCAAGGGTAGATATGGAATGCAGGATAGGATGGGGTATATTTACATGAGCAAGGGTAGATATGGAATGCAGTATGGGTAAGTGTATATTTACATCAGCATGGGTAGATATGGAATGCAGGATAGGTTGGGGTATATTTACATGAGCAAGGGTAGATATGGAATGCAGGATAGGTTGGGGTATATTTACATGAGCAAGGGTAGATATGGAATGCAGGATAGGTTGGGGTATATTTACATGAGCAAGGGTAGATATGGAATGCAGTATGGGTAGGTGTATATTTACATGAGCATGGGTAGATATGGAATGCAGGAGAGGTTGGGGTATATTTACATGAGCATGGGTAGATATGGAATGCAGTATGGGTAGGGGTATATTTACATGAGCATGGGTAGATATGGAATGCAGGAGAGGTTGGGGTATATTTACATGAGCATGGGTAGATATGGAATGCAGGATAGGTTGGGGTATATTTACATGAGCATTGGTAGATATGGAATGCATTATGGGTAGGTGTATATTTACATGAGCAAGGGTAGATATGGAATGCAGGATAGGTAGGGGTATATTTACATGGGCAAGGGTAGATATGGAATGCATTATGGGTAGGTGTATATTTACATTAGCAAGGGTAGATATGGAATGTAGGATAGGTTGGGGTATATTTACATGAGCATGGGTAGATATGGAATGCAGGATAGGTTGGGGTATATTTACATGAGCATGGGTAGACATGGAATGTAGGATAGGTTAGGGTATATTTACATGAGCAAGGGTAGATAATGAATGCAAAATGGGTAGTTTTTTTTTTCACATGAGCAAGGGTAGATATGGAATGCATTATGGGTAGGTGTATATTTAAATGAGCAAGGGTAGATATGGAATGCATTATGGGTAGGTGTATATTTAAATGAGCATGGGTAGACATCGAATGCAGGATAGGTTGGGGTATATTTACATGAGCAAATTGTTCACTTTCCTCTATTTTTGTAGCTTTTTGCTTCAATTAAGATGCTTTTTGAATTTTAAGAAGTTTACTCAGAGATTACGTTTGAGTGAAAAGATGAAGTTTCTGTTATTAAATGCAAATGCTGATCACTCTTTGTATCATTTGTAAAGCATAGATGGGATGTAATATCCCTTTCCTGACATCTTTCCTGCTTTTTTGAGTATGTTCAATAAAATTCTTGCACATAAACCAGGCTGAGGTATTTACATTTCCCATTGCCAGGGGCAACATAATCTTCACTAGGGCCAAATGCAGGTAATCTAACTTGAGAGATGAAATCTGATACTTTTCATAACATGCTTAGGCAGGGAAGATGAAAAACTGAAATAAGCATGTACAGCTAGATAACTCACTTGCCTGTGAGCAAAACAGCTTTTAAAAAAAGGCCTGCAGATTTGGAAGCTGGATAGGCATCTATGCCAGAACCCTAAATTTACTCCTGTAGTTTTAAAACATGAGTTGGCATTTTGCTCAGTCACTGCAAAAGTAGAATCACAGGGACTGAAATATTTTTTCTTTTGTTTTATTTGCACTCTCTTGCAAAGTTTTCAAATAAATATAATTGCGGAAGTCATTAGCAGAACTGTTGAACAGTTTCATCGGCTGTTAGTAGCACTTTTTTGCTAGTTGTCCAGTTTTTAAACTGAAAAGAACCTTTTATTAAATCTAGGTAATATGCTATCCGATCTCGGACTGGCATATGTTGCATCCCGACTTGGAGCCGATTGGAACTTAGTGGCACTGAACCTTAACCTTACTCAGGCAGAAATCGAGAGGATTCAGATGGATAATCCTACGCAAACATTGAATCAGATTCGTAAGGCACTGACAACATGGTTCAGCCGAAGCTACAGCATGGATGATTATGCTAAGGTTCTGCAGCTGATGAATGCTATTGAGGCAGCAAACAGGAATGACCTCGTTTTTGAGCTTAAGGAAAGATTTCATATAGAAGGTACTTTTTTGAGTTGAAAATTGATTTGTGTCTCTTTTATTTATCGTCCATCAACTCTGTGTATTAAAATTGACCTGAAAAACTATTGTAATACAAGACCATGTGTCTTAGAAGAGCATATTCTTAGTGCATTAACTTAATCAGCTACATAGTAAGATGACCTTTTCTGCCCTTGCTGGACATATATTTCCTTCAAAATTAGTTAAAATCTCATTTACATTTATTATAAAAATATTAAATGGTATTTTTGTCAGAAGTAGTAAGAAAATGATCTATTTCATGAATTTATGTACCCCTAAATTATATTTTATTTATTCTTTCTTGATTTGTTGTTGCTTCAGTTATAGTACTGTCCACTTATTGATCACTATTTCCCTTTTCAACATTTATTTTAAAAAGACTTTATTTCTTGTATAAAGCTTCATTACAGGATTTTACTGCACAACACATTTTTTTATGCTGTTTGTATGAAAACTACAGATTTATGAACTATTTTTGATTAGCAGACTTAAGGCCTAATTTGTGGCCTTTTTGGTTTAGTCATATTGTGAACTAGCACAAAAACAAATAATACTTTGTGGGTAACAGTAATGGATAGTTTTGTACTTTATACTTTTTTGAGAGGGTCAAGTTGATTTTGCATAAATTTTTCATAAATTTCTAACCATATATTCACTTGCTGGGCATGAAAAGATAAATTTATCCATGCAGCTGACATTGTCTCCAGGATTTGTGCATGCACCAGAAATATATCATCAGATCACAACTTGGAAACTATGGAGAATAAACCATATATATATTCACTAACCAAGCATGAAAGCATAAATTTGTATATGAAACTGACATTGATTATGGGGTCATTCTCTTCACCAGGAATTTAAATTCTGGACAGTAAATTCAATACTGTAGAAACAGTTAATGATATATGTACTTAATATAGATATGGATTAAACTGACACAGACTTTGGGATTTATTTGATTGCTGTGTACTTAGGCATAGAGTCATTACTTGGAAACTGTTGAGATTTCTGAACTATAGTCTATTTACATTTATTGGTTCCATTCTAACACAGGGGCTGAGTCCTGTAATTTGGCTATAATTGAGATCTACATGCTACATATCTGGTTCTAAAATATCATGAAACAATGATGTGAGCACAGCATCTGTTTCTGAATTAATATCATAATTGTCATTCAGACTGGTTTACATTATTATCATCCTGCAGGTTATATTTCTGATCTGACTTTGATTAAGCTTAGAATATGGACAGCAAAACAGACAAGTTTGGTAATGAGCAAGAACCATGCCTATTAAGATGTGACTTTGCAACTAATGGACTGCATGTGTTATTACTAAACAGGCCACATTTCTGATTTAATTTTGATGAAACTTGGAATGTAGGCTTGTATTATCATTATATTGGACAAGAATCAGCTGGGTCTATGGATATGGTTTTCATCAAATTTTGATAAAACATGGAAAAATAGAATTATGTCATCTCAGATTTTTGATCACTTAGATCTGTGATCGCTTAGTTGATATGTATATATGTATTGTGTGTGTGTATATATATATATATATATATATATATATATATATATATATATATATATATATATATATATATATATATATATATATATACATATACATATGCACATCAGGACCACTCTTTTGGCCTAATTGGTTAAAATGTCTACCTCAAATGTGGGAGGTTGTGGGTTTGAGTCACTTTAAACTGCCACACTTCAGATATTGTAATGATATGACTGGAAACTTAAAGATAAGTTAAAAATGCAAATCACACACACACACACACACACACACACACACACACACACACACACACACACACACACACACTCACACACACACACACAATGTTAGCATAATAGTATTATATGGTGTTGATTAGAATAAAATTTTGATTTTGAGTTACTCATATTAATTTTGCCTCTGTGTTTGTATATTATATAATAGATAAAATTGACACCAAATAAAGTTTGGAAGATGATTTACATAGGTTTATGTTTTTACAAAAGCCTGTATAATGAAATAATGCTCAACTGTTGTGCAAGTCATATGAGTGATATGAGGCACATGGGTCTCTTGTTTTAGATTAAATAATGCCTAATAAAGGTTATAAAATGTCATAAATAAGCATGAATAATTCCTTTTCAAATAATGTACCTTATGTTATGTAAATTTTTATCCATTTGGTAATGTTAAGAATTAAAACTCTCATTTCAAAATCCAGTTGACAGTATAAAGTTGAGTCAGTATTATGAGCATTAATCTGTTGCTACTAACCTTGCAAATTAACACTGTCATCAAGGCAGTGCTTTTTTAGTAGTAACTATATCTAAACAAAACTTGTTGTTTTCTAGTATGTATAATGAGTATGAAATTATTTAATTGCAAAACATTACTTTCGCCTTTTATGTCCAATACAAAAGCAACTTTAAAATGAAAGTGCAACAGTGGAATTTGATATTCCAGTACTTTCCTATATTCTAAATATTTTATATATTTTTATCCTTTTCAGATTGAGATGGATAGAAACAGTTCTGCAGTAATTACCTCCCTTTTTTTCTGAGGATGCTCATTCTAACTAGCAGTCTCTATTTATTGTAATTGCTATTAGTCTGCAGTTAGTTTTAAAAATTTGAAGTTTTAAGAAGATAGGCATAGGAAATTCATTAACTATTGAGGATTTCTGTGCATAGACTTGTATGGGAATTTTCAGGAGCTATCTGGATTTCTGTGTAAAGGAAATGAGACTTGTATGGGAATTTTCAGGAGCCATCTGGATTTCTAGATAGAGTAAAAGGGACAGAGAAGAGGATCCTTCCATTTTCTGAAGTAAAAAAGAGAGACATGGCAGGTTTTTGTTTCAGAAGGATTTCCAGATAACGAAATAGATATTAGGAATTTCTAAACTAAGCCTTCACATTACATGTTACAGAAGCAGTCTGGAACAAAATGTAGAAGATCGAACATAGTGCATCCACAAATATGTTCTTTGAAATAAGAGAAAAAAATAGAGAGCTAAGTTGGAAAAATATATGTGACCTTATAGTTATTGGTCAGTTGATAAAGGCTCGGTGTTGTTTTGATTTCAGGGTTTCATGATTCTAGTTTGTTTTTTGTAATATCATGATAGATGTCTTGTTTTCATGGTAGTATGCCAGTAGCCGGTGTGTACATGTACGTGTTTGTAGATTAAAACTGTCATAAAGAATGGTAATGTTTAAATACAGAAATGAAAAAGAGATTCAACATGTTTTTTAAAATCTTTTTTTCAAAGAAAAGAATTTGTATTCCCATGATGTCCTTAACTGATTCTCTTCCTCAGCTGATAGGTGGAAATTTTGCACATAAGTTGTTAATGTGATATTTGTGTACAGCTATGGAGCTTCTCCTCATGGACCAAAAGAGGGGGTCAAAGGTGGAATTGACCAAACATGGTATATAGGTTGTTAATTTGGTATTCATGTACAGCCTTGAGGCCTCTTCTCAGGGACCATGAGAGGGATCAAAGTTTAATGTTCACAAATTTGCAGTTATAGTTGTCGTTTGGGCTTAACACTATTTGTCAGTGCATGATAGGCTTTGCGTGGAAGCCAGTATAACTCATGGAGGAAGAACCCAGGAAAACCCCTTTAAAAACCATCAACCCTTGGGAAGCTAATTGTAAGCTTTCTCACATGCCAACATTGACCAAGCTCAAGACTGAGAAGCAACACTGACAGAGTTGAGATGGCAGTGATCAGTAAAGATGAGCACTTTAGAACACTAGGCCAGTTGCAGTTGCAGTGACATTATATTATTTAAACAAACAATCTTGTTACAGGAATATGTAGAAGTTATGCAAAATTTGGTGTTATGATCCCTAGGTCATGGTTTAGAATGGAGGGTGTTGAGTGTATATATGTATGTGTGTGTGCATTCATATGTGTGTGTACACTGCAGATCTAGTCATGTATAACAACTGCAACAACCTCTACATTTGATATTAATGTATAATTCACTGCCCTTAAAGTTTAGTTCAGGTATCTTAACATTTCTTAGATATGAAAGGAAGATCATATAGGCATTAGGTTTTACTCATCCATTTATAGGTAAACCCTTATATTTCCACCAACTTGTGAGATAACCTTTTATTAGATATATTTGTGATTTACCTTATAGTGAGATATACTTGTAGTGTCACCAATTCTGAGGAATACTCTTGTGGTCTTCTTATATTGAGGTATACATGTGGTGTTATCATATATTGAGATATACTTTATTATTTCTATTCAAATAGGATTGATAATTGTACCCAGGTTAAGAAATGGCTGGCTTTATACTGAGACATCTCATAGTGGAGGAACACAGTTTAGCAACATATAGGTAAAACCATTGTAGTTTGGTTGTCATAAGATTATCATTTGCCCTCTTTCCGAATGTCAGGTTGCCCATTTAAAACACGAGTTTGCTGTCCATACAGGACAGTTTTTATTTTTGGTGTCTTTTCATGCTGATTGTGTAATTTCGTTTCTCCATGCTAATAGCATCATTTCCATTCTCATTAACCTCAATAAAATAGCTAACCAAAAGTATTTAGGAGTGTAGGATTTCTATTACAAGGGAGGCAACTGAAATGTTAACTCATTAGACCTTATAGTAGTTATCTCCCATGGATGTTCCACTGGTGGAAATCCTTTTTTCTTTCTGTTATTGTCCAGTAAACTTCTGTACATTAATCTACAATTAATGTTCAGTAATATATGTTGTTCTTAAAACCATTGTTACATAATGTTTAATAACTGTTGAATCCAGTTGAAACTTTTATAATCTAAAAACCATTGCAACTTGATGATGTTTAATGACTATTGCAATGAACACAGGTTTAACCTGTATAATCTAAAAATAATTGGGACTAAACTGCTCAGTAATGGTGAATGACTAATGCAGTAAATCCAGGTTAAATATGTATAATTTTATAACCATTTGGACTGTAAAACATCTTCATGTTAAAAATGGGCATTGATTTGGGAATGAAATGGGTTGTTTTCATATTTGTATAATAATGGGAACTGATTTGTCAAGAATGCAGAGCAGACAGGGTTTTTTATTTCACAGATTTTTAAAAAAATACTAAAACTGACATTGAATGTGAAGATGTGAATGAAAGTAAACATTTGAGCTTTTGTCTTACAGTTGATTTGTTTTCTCCAATAAAATAATTTTTGTTGGTTATTCATGTTTAATTAGACATGTGATTTTATATTTCAGCAATAGATTTTTGTTTTATCCCAGCATATTTTTCAAGGTGTCTGGGACATTGTGATATACACCAAATGGCTCTCCATTTTCCATCCATACATTAGTCACAATATTTTTTCATATATCAATGCATGTGAATATCACAATTGCTACAGTAGATGAATTTAAAGCCCCAAAATTGGATTCCCCTTTGGAAACAATAGAATCCATTTTGCAGTCCATGAAATTTAAGACCCAAATCCATAAATTTAAAGACTAAACAAGGTATCTTTCGATAGAAATGATGGAGTGCTTAAAGCAATCCATGAATTTAAAGACCCAAATTCATGAATTTAAACACCAAAGGATGGATCCCTCTGTGAAACAGTTGAATGCATTCTGTAATCCATGAATATGTTGTTGTGACTTTAACCACCATTTTTTGAGTACATGACGGGCTATTAATAATAATCTGTATATTTAATGAAGAAAGAACTCAGAAAACCCAGTGAAGAACCACTGATCCATGGAAAGCTTCTAGCAGGCTTTCTCATCCTTCTAAGTCTGGGACTTGAACCCATGTGTCAGTGATCAGTAAAGTCAAGCACGACCCCTAATCTATAAATTTAAAGCTTCATCAGTGGATCTTTATGTGAAAACACTGTAATCTCTGAGTAAGTACCAATGAAATGCCATTTTTCTCACAATCAATAAAGGCCATGTTTATGAAAATAAATGAATTAAAAGTAATTGTTACAGTTTTAAATTAGCAATTGTGTATTAAAAAACATGAGAATTTATTTGTGTCTTCAAAACCATGGGGATATATATATTTGTGAGCCATTTGAGATCTAGTTAACTGATATTGTCAAGACCTGTGTGGCTTGACAAAAGTTTTATCATGTGATAACTTAAGTCTCCTTAATTTTTAGTATATAGTCTACAAGGTATTAAACAATGTAGTATTTTGCATAATTTTCTTTTGGCTGTACATGGTACAGTTGAATGATTGCATTAATGAAAGGCAATGTTTGGAATGTTTGATATGTATATCTGTATATCTCACTTTTGTTTACAATGTACAATTTTCAAATGATTGTATCCTTTGTATTGGCAAAAGTTAAATGATTAGACTTGTTCTGTAAACTATTCATATTTTGTGTTTTTGTTTGCATATTTACCTCTTGTTTCAATGAAAGGGATGTAAATTAAATGGATGGCATAGAAAGAATTTACATAACTGACCCATCATTTGCATAGAAAATGTGTAATGAAACTGTCCAGCAATATGTGTACTTATTCACTTTTATAATTGTTTTTACATATGATTGGTTTTAAATGTCTTGTACACTGTTAGCCCAAATTGACCATGCTGGTTCTATTCTAGGATGAGAGATTGCAGTTTTCAGGTAGATTTATCAAAATCATGCAAAACATTTAACTAAATGCATGAAAAATGCATGAAATAATTTGTAAGCCCTACCTTTGTTTACTTTAATAAATACTTCCATATTTAGGTCTCTTCTTGTTCTTCCAAACAAAGTGAAAATTTCCTCAATAAATTTTCAGCTTTTGAATGAACCTTAAACATGTTGGGTTAAAGGAGGAGCATTGTTGTTTGTATCCAGTTTATTAAGGTGCTGTACCCATCCCTTGTCAGGTGGCATTCTGCATTTGCAGGAGTGCATTTTGTCCTCATTAGTAGCTGCTCTGAATATGTGACAAATGGTAACATTAAATGTGTGTCATTTGGGTATTAAGCATTATCTTAACTAAAAAGTTGAAGTACACAAAATGTCCTTTTGTAGACAGGATGCTATCAGAAAATATATCACCCTGCTTAAGGTTACACTGTAATAATTGTATTTAAAAAAACAGGAACTGGCCTAGAAATTGGGGAACATTAAATAGAGTATATATTGGTTTGGCTGGCCAGGATTGGTTAATAATGTAAGTTATGTTTTAGGATAAAAATTTTTTTGAGACCTTACCCTAGTTGAAAGTGAACAAAAATAGAGACATTGCTTTATTGATGAAATTTCAGTCATTAATAGTCTTGAGTTTGGAACATTCATTACTAAAATTAGCACCTGACTCTTTGGTGCGGAATTGAAAGCACGTTTCAAACATGTGAAGGTCCAGAAAATGCAGCATCTCATATCCTTTCCTCTGCACAGACGCTGACTTCCATGTTTCATCAATACTGATAAATATAGGTTTGGACATTAGCACTCAAAAATTTTAAAGTTCTTGAATTTTTAATATCATGGTGTTTGCATAGGTTACTATGGAAGCTGAATTAGTACCGTGATTCCTAACATTTCTCTGACATGCAAACAGCATCCTGCTCTGACAAGCCCTTTAATCAGAAATGTGTTCTGGTGACACCGCTTGAGATGCGTTCTTTGATAAGTTTTATCCGAGAAATTCATGCAGTTTTGCAGCATATTTCTTCCATTTTGTTTTTTGCAATATATGTACATCTGACTTTATGCAGAATAATGTTTATATATATATATATATATATATATATATATATATATATATATATATATATATATATATATATATATATATATTTCAGTTAATGCCCTAGAATAAATTCACTGAGAAGCCTGTGAGTATATATATATGTATATGTACATCTGACTTTATGCAGAATAATGTTTATATATATATATATATATATATATATATATATTTCAGTTAATGTCCTAGAATAAATTCACTGAGAAGCCATAAGTTTCATCTTTTCTTTGTGTCAGATATAAATATGTGATGGACACATGTTTCACTTGTATGTGTCTTTCTCTCCAACTATATTAAGTTTTTAAAAATTCTCATCAAGTTTTTATAGTTCTTCTGTTCAAACTCCAGAAGAGCTTTTGGGATGGCCCATTGTCTATTTCATCTGTCATTCAGTGTCTGTCATTTGGCACATGATGCTTATTACTAATTCTACTGGGTGCAATACCATAAAAAAATTACATGCATTCATTGTCAGGTTTTTTTTTGGTCCAAAGTTCAAATGGAGTTTGTACTAAAAGATGTCATGTGTCTTTTTGGTCATAAATGGGTTTTCTACTAAAAGACTTCACGTGAAGTCTATTTGGTTCTAAATGGGGTTTTTACTGAAAGGCTTCATGTGATGTACGTTTGGTCATAAATGGGGTTTTTACTAAAAGACTTAATGCAAAGTCTTTTTGGTGTTTTTACTAAAAGATTTATGTGATATCTGTTTCATTATAAGTGAAAATGGTGCAGATCTGTTTCTAAAATCTTGTTATCTCTACTCATGAAGAGAGTTTTCACCAGAAGATTTCTAAAGTTGACTAACTGGTTTGAAATGAAAGTGGTTCAGCTCAGACATCCACTATGGTTGCCATCTTGAAAATCTTGTTATCAGAAGTTCCCCTGAAAGTATTGTTATATTAATATGTTGTATTCACCAAAATACTTATGATGTCTAGGCTGTCCTAAATGAACAAGGTATTGATATGATTTCCAATATGGCCTCCATAGTAGCCATCTTGAAAATCTTATTGTTACTTCTGAGTAGAAGGTCATATTGGCTTTCACCAGAAGAGCTCATGCAGTGCTGGTCCACAATGAAAATGTTGCCACACTGTGGCCATCATGAAAATTATGTTATAGCTACTGCACCAGAACAATGGTCATATCAACACAGCAGATTCACTTCAATTCTTCTTATGATATCTGCAGTAGTTGCTTCTAAATAAAAATAGTTCAGATCTGATTTTCAATGTGGTCACAACAGCACCCATATTGGCAATCTTGTTACTGCTAATCCTAGACACAAAAGTATCTTAAGTGGGTTTTCATTAGAAACGTCTGATATTTACTTTGTACTAAACAAAAATGGAGCCAGTCTGACAGCGAGTATAATCACCATGGCACTCATCTTGAAAATCTTGCTATTGCTACTCTTACTGAATGTTAAGTCATATTTAATTTTTTTTTTAATTTAATACCAAGGACTAATTATTACATATAGTTGGTCCTCAATGAAAATGGCACCAATCTGACCTCAACTATGTCTTCAACAATGAACTTATAAAAAATCATGTCAAATAGTTTTCTCAAAACTGTGTCATTCTTAATAAGTTTACTTACTCGTATTTGGTCATCTTTGATTTTCTTTAATGAATACATCATTTCACCCCTGTTATGTTTGACTGTTGATTTTATTAAAAAAAAAGCATACAGAGTATATGTGGTTTGAATACAAGTAATACTGTTGGTTTTGTAAAGTCAGCAGTAAGTCTAATTGAATGTAGAGAATGTTTTGGCAGAATCTTAATCTGTTGCAAATCTGATTCTGTTGTTTATATTTTGCAGTATTTTACATTATATCTTGTTTAAAGTGGTTCTCATAAGACAACTCATTCATTTTTTGACATTACAAGTTTTTTTTAATCTCTAAATTATGATTTTTAGTAGAACAAGACAATAATTTGAAGTACTGCTTTTGTCAAATTGGCAGATAAAATGGCCTTTTCTAGTGTATGTTTCTTTTTAAGTACATTTTTACTTGCAAAAATGTAGAGGACATGCATGTAATATTAAGGTTGAAACAATTTTCTTGGAGCAGATAGGTTGGTTTTTATGATCTTTAACACCATTTTTAAAACATGATAGGCTATATATGGCAAACCAGTATAAATAATGTTGGAGGAAGAACCCAGGAAAAAACGGAAAAGAACCACCAATCCACTGGAAGCTACAGGCAAGCTTTTTCACATACCCACATTGGTTGAGCCAAGACTAAAGCTGGCGTGGATAGAGGTGAGATATGTGAAAGATCTGTTTGGGTGAGGACCTTCGACCTCTTAGCCGTCATGATGCCAAGGCTGGTATTCATGTTATGCATTTTTTGGATTAAACAACAATGAATTTTTACTATTTCGTTTTGAACCATCAGCAGTTGACCGATTTCAAAATCATGACTAAAGCTAACATTCATGCAAAAATAATTGATGATTAGAGTTAATTGTCTCATAAATTTTAGCAGCAGAGAGGCTGAACAGACAACTTTGCCTGAGACCTTTTTTTTGAAAATTAAGGATTCCTACGAAGGCTGAGAAAAAGTTTTTGCCTTAATAATGAAAACTTATCTAATTGACCCGATTTTTGCTCGATTTATTCACGATGTGGTCACTACGAGTATGTCGTTCAGCCTTTCTGCTGCTATAAATTAACCAAAGATTTTATCTAAACCTAAACGATATCTTGATCTAGGATCATGTAAATTTATCATTATAAATCCAAAAGGAACAGCTTGTGCTTTAGAAAAGAAAATTTTAAATTTAATCATATTCATGTCCCCTGAACACCAAGTATAATAAATATTTTACAAAGTATAATTATCTACGCCATTAAACACAACCAAAATATTAGTTATCTCTGATCACCTTAGGTATCTGCGTGTATCTCTGAGTATCATAAATCACGTCAGTATTTTTATGTCTTCCTCGAGAAAATATTCTAGCTGGATTGGATTGTTTGTCCAGCATCACATCATCGTACACTACGAGGTTTTTGATGAATCCATCTAAGTCATCTACGGATGGAGCTTCATCAATATCGGTAATAAAATCAATGATATCATTTTTGTCCAGTAATTTCGCATTTTGATTAAAATCTTTAAGTACTTCGTAACATCGTTGTTCATCTACAGATGGCGCTATTAAATACAACTTATTCCACTTGAGCCATCGCATTATCAGATAAGGAAATAATTGCGTCTTACCAGATCCAGAAGGACCTATTATAATCATTCTGATAGAATTTGGTAACGCTGGATGGTGCCTTACTGGCTCTTGTTTTCGTGTCGCAGAAAAGTCAATTATATCCATATAATAATGATATGAGTTTATATTGTGTTCGATGTAGAGCGACAACACCCACAGTTGGATTGACAACGATAACAACAAAAAATAACAGACGCACACTCACAGGCAAGTGTGCAAAATTATGGTACAAAAAATATATATTTGTTTTCGCGTCGCAAATAGTGCGTGGTGGTGATATAGCCTCTTCTTTAGGGAAATTGCCAGGAACTCCATGGGCAAAATATCCTGGTGAGAAACACCTTACCGGGTATAATTATTGTGGTCCTGGAACTCGCCTCGATATCAGACTCGATAACCAAGATCGAACAAAATCTGGAGAGTATCCAGTAAATAAGATTGATCAAGCATGTCACATCCATGATGTATCGTATAAAAATCCTGATTTTCAACAACGGCATCTCGCAGATATAAAGTTGATTCACGCGTTAAATTCTGTACCTAAAAAATCTCTCAGGGAATCTCTCGCTAGCTTTCTAGTAAAATCCGCCACGAAAGGTAAAATAATGATAGGAGCTGGTAATCAACAGATTATTATAAAGGAATCTGTTAATTATTCCCCGAGAGGGTATTGGAGAGACAAAGCAGCGATTAGCAAACTTGCCGCTTCAGCAAAAAGTTTCACGTGATGTTGCTGCAGCGTGGTTAGCACGACAGGCAATATGGCAAATTTTTCTAAATCCACCTAAAAAAAATTCAATACGCTCATTTCGATGCCACTGCTCCTAATGATGTTCATCAAGCGGATATCTTGTTTTTGCCACACGATACCATTAAAGCAGGTAGACGTCAACACATACAGATACGCTTTAACCGTCGTTGACGTTGTTAGCAGATATTAAGAAGCGGAGCCGCTATCAACAAAGACAGCATCTGAAGTTGCATCTGTGTTTAAACAAATTTATCAGCGAGGACCTTTAAATGGCCAAAACTACTACAGGTTGATCCTGGCAAAGAATTTCTTGGTGCAGTATCTTCGCTGATGAACAAGCACAACGTTAAAATCAGACAAGGACACACGGAGATTCATCGTGATCAGGCAATCGTTGAACGATTTAATCGAGCACTTGCTGAGCGGTTATTCGGTTATCAATATGCAAAGGAAATATCTGCTGACTTTAAGACAAAGGATAGATCTCGTGAATGGGTTGCGAGGTTACCGAGTGTGATAGTTGCGTTGAATAAGGAAGTTACTCGTGCAATTTCTATGAAAATGTCTGATGCGATCACAAAAAATATATACCGATAAAACGTCAATCTATTTCTCAACCAGTACTAGGCAATGTTACGGTTAGATATTTATACGAACCTGGCGAACTCGAACTAGGCAGAAAAAAAAACAACTGATCCTATTTGGAGTGTGACCACAAACAAAATATCCAGCGTGATAAGGTCCACAGGAAGACCTGCTATCTACAGATTAAATTCAACTGTTCCTCGGCGTGGATTTGTACGCGAAAAATTAAAAATAATTCATGTGGATACGCAATTACCACCGAGAACACTTTTATAAACTCGCAGCCCCTCGACGTCGATTACACTCCAAAAATGTCAACATCACATTTTCGCGCGTGACCAAGACTACTATTAATTTTATCAACGGTAAATTGTCTTGGGTTATTGTTCGAATACTGCCACAAAATTATTGCGTTGCAATTTGCGCAATGATTATTTTGTCGTTTTAACATCATAATAATATCCACATCTATATCAAAGTCGCAATTATTTTTTTTGTCACACTGCTTATAGCTGACTAATTTTTTTATTGATATCGACATTATTAGTGATTTCTTCGGTTATTACGCAATCCATGATAACTCGATTTAGTTGTGATATTCTTCTAACTCGAGATACTGTGAGATAAACTAAATTTGACCACTCAATACGATCATCGACGATCCAAACTTTAGTATCAGTGATAGTTAATCCCTGCGACAAATGTTTCGTTATAGCGTACCCAAACGTCCATGGCTATTTATCCATGTTTAATGCGCTCTCGACAACATCAACAGCGATAAGGACAATAAACGTCTCAGGCAAAGTTGTCTGTTCACCCTCTCTGCTGCTCAGTTTATGAACAGAATTTAAAATGAAAAGAAATCAATTATTTGGTTACAAAAGTAGGAAAACTGTATTAACATGTACCCAAATAAAAAGTCAATACAAATTTCTTTAAAGGCTACAATTAATTTCCACGTTAATATTCTACCTTCATTACCAACGAGATGTGACCTTTGAGTGCAACGATGAGAGACTTCATCACCTATTTTATGCGGCCATCAAGACTTCCGTTCTTCCATGCTCTGCCGATTTTTGTCTAGTTGTTTGGTTTCGGACTCTTGTCAGTCGAACTCTGATTTGACAATCATCTCAGGACAGAGATTTCTGCTTAGAATTTGCTCTGGTCCTGTGCTTGGTTCAGGGATTTCTCAGGTGAATCCAGGAAAGCTGTTTCCTTCAATAAATAAAATGTTTCGCAATTGACAATAGGTCATATTCCCAAGTATATCTATATTTTTACATTATTTCGGCTCAGAAAACAAAAGGCATAAATTCTGCCGCATGAAAGGTAACTAACTCTCTGTTTACATAGTCGGTCAATGCTTGTCCTGACCTTAATTCAGGTCACGCTAGGGGTGGTCAATTAAATTCTAATCGGCTCCCGTATGTAACCCTCTTGACTTTTTATTCTACCAATCTAGCAGTGTTAAGTTACATATGGCTTAGACCCTCTGATCTAACTATTCTAAAATAGTTTACTCGACCAATTAAATATTACAAACTAGCATATAGATATACATTTAAGTGATCAATTAAATATTACAAACTAGTTTATGGATATACACTTAATATTATATCATACTAGACAGAGTTAAGCCATAAAACTAAGAAACATTACCCATCATTTATTAAGCTTAATTCATGAAAATTCCTAATCTCTCCTATGTATTAAAGATTCAATTACATGCAATCTTGTCAATTCTCTAAATGAATTGATAATTAGAAAATCAAAGAATAAAATGTCATGACTAGCATTTCACTAAAACTCTGCAAAATGAAATCATACCTACATACATCTTATCATGAATACATTTGCAAATAGATCAACAAATGAAACAACATCTTAAAATCGAGAAACTAAGATTGCGTACCTTTTGTTGGTTTCTTTATTCATTTCCACGAACCCCAAATATAGCCCGTCTCCTAACTGAAACAACTATCTGGCCCCTTAATCAATAACGAAAACGTACTTTCTACGAATTCGAAGGTAGAGTTTGTCTACTCGCTGAGACAACTCTCACGCTTTACTGCCAAATCACGAGATAACGTCTTTCACGTTCGTTTCTCCCGAAGTCCCGTCTAACTCCACTCAAGAAAGATTGAAGACTGAATAATTTTTCTAAAGTAAAACCTTTAATTTCTTACAGAGTTACGCCCATAAATCCATATTAACCAATCGGAATAGACTGTATCCTAAATCTGTTCGGTAGAATTTTTGGATTAACAAGACAGCTAAACAAGTAATCATGCCGTAATTAACGTTCCTTTGAACAATCACTTATGGCAAGCTTTCCCTTTAACCGGTCGATTTTGGGAAAAGGTCTTATGTCATTCTCTTGTACCATAGCACATGAGTCTGTCAAGTTACGTCGGTTGGAACGAATTCCCTCTTGACCTTCAGAGAAGAAATGAAAATAATCATCTACTGTCTCTAACTTTCTACATTAAGTTGACTTTGATACAATTCCTTTAACCAATGCTTCTAAGAGTTTTCAAAATTCGACACATCACAGGAGGTTACCTTTAAGATAACTCTAGAAAGAAAAGAAATACTCCACTCAAACTCTGGGTTTTTCAAAATTCTTTAATAAATAAAACATCTGCAACACATCGAAGGGGGACACATGAATACATAAAAACCTTCAATTTTTTGGCGGGGGGGGGGGCTTTTGCTTGGTGCCCCCCAAAGTCTGGTGCCCCCTAAAATAAAAATAAATGTCGAATCTTAATCCAACCACAACCCCTCCCAAGAAAAACAAGGACAAATCCCCCCCAAAAAAACAACAAAAACAAAACAAAACAAAACACCGCCCCCAGTTAATCTGGATTACGGTATAAAATGGACTAATAAGAACAAATTTATCGGCAATTATAGAAATACATTGAAAGCGTTTTCTTGTCATTTGTGCAATTAATACAGTAAAACTGCAGCAATTACTTTGTTTGGTTTGCACTTCTAGTCACAATGTACCTTATCATTAATAATTACCTGAATAAAAAAAAGATAAGCTGAGCTGAAATTGCTTCTGACTTCAAATGGGTTCGTAACAAATTAATTTGCAATTTTGAAGATACTTTAAAACCTTTCCAGTACATCTTATTTTGAAGAGACGAAGCCCATTTTAAAATTTGATAAATTATTTTAGTGAAACTGGAACAATTACTTTATTTGCTTGACTCTCCTTGATGTGGTGTATTTTATCTTTGTAATGACAATTTATTAGTTTAAATTGCCGCCTCAAGATCCGTAATTATATTGCAAAGTTTTGGAGGTTCATCTCATCATGTTTAATTCGAATCCATAATCAGCAAAGAAACCATACCGTAAATTACAGGAAAAGAAAGGGTCCCAATCCACACAGGAGATCGTGTCTTTCATACCTAGATTAGATTCAAGATGTGATATAATTACATGGGTTAATTACATAATTATCTATCTATCTATCTATCTATCTATCTATCTATCTATCTATCTATCTATCTATCTATCTATCTATCTATCTATCTATCTATCTTTCTATCTATCTATCTTTCTATCTATCTATCTATCTATCTATCTATCTATCTATCTATCTATCTATCTATCTATCTATCTATCTATCTATCTATCTATCTATCTATCTATCTATCTATCTATCTATCTATCTATCTATTATCTATCTATCTATCTATCTATCTATCTATCTATCTATCTATCTATCTATCTATCTATCTATCTATCTATCTATCTATCTATCTATCTATCTATCTATCTATCTATCTATCTATCTATCTTTCTATCTATCTATCTATCTATCTTTCTCTCTCTCTCTATCGTGACGTATGCCAAATTATATGTCATTGTGGTCATGTATGCGCGTTTATTCGGTTTCCATCTTAATTCTTGTTGGAAAATTTAATACTAAAATAGTTAAACCAATGTCATTTTAGTCCTGATTTATGCACACTCTGCACCTTAACTCTCAGCAAAAAAATCTTCGACATGAAATTGTACGATGGTAGCCATGGTAGGTCAAGAAAATGGGACGTTGGAGCTATATTAACAAGTCCCAAGAATTTTTTTTTCAAAACACACGTCTTTCATTGTGACATCACAGCGTGAAAAAATTAGCAAGAATTTATTTTCAAAACACATCTTTCATTATGAATTCACATCCTGACATATAACAAATATTAAGAATTTATTTTCAAAACACACGTTTTTCATTGTGACATTACAGCGTGACAGATAACAAATTAGCAAGAATTTATTTTCAAAACACACGTCTTTCTTTATGACATTACAGCGTGACAGATAACAAATTAGCAAGAATTTATTTTCAAAACACACTTCTTTCATTGTGAAATCGCAGCGTGAGACATTCAGTCTGATTGGATTACATCTTTAGGTTGATCTCTTCCAAAAACGGTCAAATATTCATTGATTTCTCTAATGTGCGTTTTGGTTGTGTAAATAATGACCTTCGAAAAGGAAAATGGATGTTTGAACATCAAACAATGTGTATAATTGTCACTTAAAGTTAATGTATACTATATTTAAAAAAAATAAGACTCATAAATACAATCCAATGTACCTTAAACGAGAACTAGGCCATGGATAAGTAACCGAAATATTGCATGAAATGTGTAACTTTTTAAAATCAAAGCTTTGGATATTTCTTGAAATAGATTACCACTGCATGATATTTGTCAGTATTTATAGATATCCTAAGTTGGTTGGAAAAATCAGAAAATATTTTAAGAAGCTGAAATAGTGATTATTACATTACTATCCATCTTACAATTTCAACCTAATTGCTTCCATTGAACCATGTCTCATGCCATTGACGCCAACGCTGTCTTGTTCTTAACGAAAACACTATCTCATTCAAGTCAGAGAAGAAAACTAAATCACATGAAACAAATTGAAAGTCAAATCTCGCGTGAGGACTTTCACCCTAAATCATTTACAATCCCATCTACACAGACTGCACAAAGATAAAAGATGATTTATGTATGGGATAACTATGTCCCGATGTCGTAATCTAATGAGCGTAAAGCAATCCAGAGAAACAAATGTTGAGTCAGCAACGTTAATGTCATTTTGTTGCTGAGGATCATGAACTTGTAGTCAGGAAAGATAGTGTGGTTATTCAGAGTAATGTCTTAAAATTAGAACTTCCTGGACATGTAGTTGAGTTTTCCAGAGGTGAAAATGGGACGTTTTGCAAGATCAACAATTACGATTCAAGTCGAGCAATATCCCGTTGACACAATTTTCTGCGAGTTCCAGATGCGACAGAAGATAACTTGGCGGTGTTTACTAAGGACAGTAAAATAAAAAAATTCAGATAAATCAATTTTAACGCTCATGGCAGAAATTGCTGGACGTTTCGGAAGAATTGGACATATTGCATATGGCGTTCTCAACATGAGCAGAAATTCAATTATCACTGTGAGAGAACAATATCAGACGATCGTACGGTCAATCCACGGGGAAGTGTCTAGGACTGCCTGAGACTCATCGTTGATGCTTCCCATGGACAATATTGATTTAATTGATGATGCTAAACGATTAAAATTACAAAATTTCTCAGTGATTTCATGCGTGATCAATTACCAAAACAACCAAACCATGTTGAAACCGGTATCATTAATCTCGATTGAAGTTCTAGTTTAGGTATTCATTGGGTTGCCTATGCGATTGATCCTAGTGGAGTTGTATATTTTAATTCATATGGGTTGGTGCATCCAAAAGAATTCTTAAACTATAATGACCCTGGAATGCATATCTCTCCGCATATCTGGTATTCAACATTACCAACACAGACAATAATTGATCAGCCAATATGTGGCCGTGAAATACTTGCTGTGCTCGACACTGTGTCATCGTCACTGTGTCATCGTCAACGCTATCGCCTCATGAACTAGTGCACTATTATACCACCATACATTATAACCGTCCACTGTCTTTTTAAATAGGTCTTAGTGAATATACAGTGGTATATATTTTTGGAGGATCTTCTCGGAGTCTCAAACCCCAATGTGAATTGTCCAAATATGCAACCCTTGACCAGGTCTCGGAGATGTGCACTAAAATGAAGTTGTTTTGCAGGATCAACAAGGACGATTAAAGACAAGCAATATCCCGTTGACAGATATTATCTTTTGGGTTCCAGATGCGACCGAAGAAAACTTGGTGGTGTTTACTAAGAACAGTAAAATAAAAAATTCAGATGAGTCAATTCTAATACTCACGGCAGAAATTCCTAAATGTTTTAGAAGAAATGGAGCTATTGCATATGGTTTTCTCATTGTGAGAGAACAAAATCAGACGATGATGTGGCAACAATAAGATACGCAGACAGCAACAACAACGCGATAAGAACTGATGTCAATGATCGTTTACTATCCGCAGGTGATACAATGACTGGTTCCCTCAGTATGACTAATAATAAAGTACTGGTCTTAGAGAACCAGACTCAAACGATGACGCAACATCCTGATGATGACCTCGTTAATGATGGAATGACCATATTTAGATCTGAATTTTACTTCTCACGTACAAGCGTTTTCAAAGCTTCGTAGAATCACAAATATATCAATTAGTGATTTTTTGAAAGTCCAACAGTCGTCGACATTAAACTCTCATAAATCAAAAAGATCACATGCAGTGTAATATGTACAGTAGCGTCTGAATCAGTATTATGGTCACCACTCAAGAAATCCATCAAACATTGCGCTGATGTTCCTTGTTAATAAAAATTTTCAAAACTCGATGTTCGCCACATACAATATCTACTACAATTTCACAGCATCATCCAGTTAGTGGATCATCTGGATCTATGTTAGCGCCAATTAATCAAAACGACTACGGAATATTTATTATAGAACCTGAAGAAAAACGCCTCGCCATATTGTACTATTTGTGTCTTGAAATAGTCGCTAAACTACCACCTACTTAAATTATATAGTGAACCAATCATTTTTGCTGCAGCGCAACGTTGTAGATAGGAGCAAGTGTGGTTGTTACTGAATCAACTGAAAACTATCATTGATGTGTATAAAGTAAAACAAAACACAAACAAACAAACAAACCAAAAACAAATACCAGACGCCTATCGTTGTTACTGATATAATTGTATACTCTCCATCTACCGTAGTAGCTGAAACTACAACTATAATCGGATCATTTTCAGCGTCATATATAATAGCACCAATAACAGGAATTGGTGTTTCAGCTATACCTCATGAATTTGTTTTTTTAATATCTTTACCAAAAAAAGATCAACGTGTCTGGCCGATAAATTACGCGAATATATAATGTTGCTGTTATCAGCAACACATGCGCATGCCAAATTAGCATCGCTAATATCAGGGCTCAACCATGGAAAAATATCAGATCAGGAATTCGCAGAAATAATTAAGGTTTATTATGAAGTAACTGTAAACACCAGCCCAGCAGCAGATGCTGCCGTCCCCGACAAGGTCAGTCACCTTAATTTAAATCAGGAAGTAGATACTAATGTCATAAGAATTGCTTGAACATATTGTCATTAATACAACACCACCAACAACCACGATATCAGCAAGCTCAACCAATTATAATTCAACTTTAGTTTTCCAATGGCAATTTCAGCCAAGTAAATTGCATTAGCGATATCGGGGGGTTACAGGCAAAAAACTCAGTAGTGTTTTCTTATAAATATAAGCCCGATGGAACCGCCGACTGACACGTTGCTGGTATACAATTAGAACAGATCAGTAGTGAATTACAACGCAATATTAAATATATATGGGGAAAAAAATCCAAGATCGCTATCTCGGCTCATGAAACATCATTATCAGCCGCGATAGAAATATCAACACCTTATTAGAACTGTATTAGGATGGCCAGATGTACAACCTCCAGCAACGATGGTGCCATGATGTCCCCAATGCCGCCATTGTATCACAGACAAACTATTATTTTTATCACTTCTGGAATATCGAAAGAAACATTCATTTTCTTTTTTTGAACGAACTAACTTTATTAACTACGATGATACTACTGTGCCAGTGGATTTTGGTGATTATTATATTGAGACTGATGGTGAAAGACTTTCAAGGCTGTTAAAAACTATCATTACGATATTGATGATAATAATAAACCACTCATCGAAGAAAATCCTATTAATTTATACGCCGAATCTATTACACCAGAACACATCCAAGTGCGCAGAAAACTGCGTCAATTGTTTCCAAGTAACATACAAGAATATCTAAGCGACAATCTAAGGCAGCAAATAACTGAAACTATATAACATTTATGCCAAGTTATATCCAATTTCTGGCATGTCAGTTGGGATATTATTGAAACAGTAATTGCTACTGGATATATATTCGTTGATCAAGATGACTCCCCGCACACGACAACATTTAAGCAGCTATTCCCCAGACACTATGCGATCACAGAAGTAGAATTACCAAAATTCATTATTCTTGGATTGAGGTCGACGACCTAATGAAGGATGTCAATCATATCGTCCAAGAATATTTTGCATTCTATCTCGTTCCTGTATCGCTTCAATATCAATTGTAATTTTTTCAGGATTAAATTGGTCAGATAATTTTATATCATCATCATTTAGTTTTTAATCACAAAAATAATCGAATTAATAGTGTGGGAATTCATTATATAATAAATATTTATTTAAATAAAATCAATAAACAGTAGGAAGGATCAGTGATTACAGTTCCAAGAAATAGTTTTATTTACCAGCATTTTGCCGTTCTATTTGGTCCCTTCATGCGGCACCCTTCATGAAGCTTTCTTCTTCCTTGACTCTGTCAAAGGGCTGACATTTTGTTCCGAATGTCCTTGTATGGGCACCCTTATTGAAGTTGAAAACTAATCACTCCTACTGTTTATTTTGGAGTCTCCTGTTTTCAAATTTCATGCATACGACCCAAAGCAAGCCAAATGTGAGTGCAAAACAGCAGTCATCAAGTTGTTTGACAATGAAAGGTGTGCATGAATTTTAATTTTCCTTAGGCTGGAGCAACCAATTATTAAGAAAATTGCAAATATCCCCACCGTCGACAATTTTTCAGTCACGGGGTTTGATCACCAGATCATAAGTATGAGAATTCGACACTTTAGTACTGGTTTACTGATCATTCTTACAATTATATGTGTGAAATATTAATATGAAGTTACATCTATCTGTATAGCGGGCATTCTACAAGTGATTACCAAAACCTTACTGAATAAATCACAACTGTAGAATTGTGTTAACTGCAGTGTGGATTATTCAATAAATTTATTTTAATTTCAAACACCGTATAAGTCTGCCAGACGTTATTCGGGAACAATTCATACCAGAAAATGTAAAATGACCTGGATTAAACCCAAGGATGGAGTGACTTATCTGTTTACTCTTGTTTTCCTGAGTTATCAGGGACATAGTCCTAGACAAAGTCAAGGGATGTAACATACACGAGAGAGGGACAGTCCTAGTGTAACAAATCCTGACAGAGTCCATGACTGAGTCGAGCGGGACAAAAAAAAAACAATGTGTGAGTCACAAAAAGTATAATCCACCTTCGTCATAAAATATTATGCAGTTACAAGCGAGGCTACTCTTTAGTCAAGCAACAGGAGAAAGTTTCGCTCGACAGAGTTATCTTACTACATCTCGAGTGTTTTTGCATACAATTGACAACAAATTCAAATTCGAGTCAAAGTAGATTAAGAATTGACAGTGTGGCCTCTGACAAAGTCGGGACATACTGAAATATTTTTTGTTGATTATGTTTGTTGGAAAACTCTCAGTTCGTTATATTATGTTGCGACGTAGTATATTGAAGTATATTTGCTTGGAACGGTTGAGTGTCCTGGATATTTCAAGCGATTTGGATATCCAACACACGAGATGACAAGAGTTGCGATAAATGGACCCTTACCAGATTTTGACTTAAATGGATCGAGTGATTCTAGTTTGCATCGTTAAACATCAAAAGGTTGTGGCTGTTCGGTTTTGAAAACATTTTAGCAAACGTGGTTTGGCTCCAATAGTTATATTACGATATATGCTTGATGCAAAAATATTGATATCGTTGTATGTAAGTGAAGCAATTATATAAAAACGTTCGCAGAAACAAGTTTGGTACCGCAATAAAAATATATCCCTGATAGACATCCGTACAATACGGATGTCAAAAATAAACCTGCAAAAGATCATGGTAGAAATATAATTGGTAAATTTGCACAAGGAGGATCATATAATCATAAACGACATTGTACAAGATTAATTATTGACGATGCTAGACTTGATTTAAAAGTTACCGATGCAACTGACAGAGGCACATTTATAAGTCAGAATAATAATAACTTAATGGACGGAACTAACTTAGGTGCAATTGTGAGCTCTACTGATGATAACCCACCCCAGGTTTTTTCATTAAGATCTTCCATGCCGTTCGTTTCGATAAACTTACTATCGATCATAAACATATTTCCCGATACCGTAGTTAGAGTTGCCATTGAATCTTTTTTATATCAATAAAAATACAGGATTGCTAAAACAATTTCATAACGTAGCTGATGCATCACGTTGTGAGTGGAGAATACAACGAAGAAAGATTAGTTATTTTGAATCCACTATTGATCTGTTAATATTGTGGCAGCATTCTTCTACTGACCCAAGACAATTTACCGAGGATAAAGTTCATAGTTGTCTCGGCGAAATTTTGATGTTGACCAGTGTCAAGTGTAATTGACGTAGGGGTGCTGGTGTCCTGTTTCACAGAAGTGAAGGCGGTGGTAATTGTATATGATCAGGAATTACTTGTACTTGTACTTATTCATGTACAAATCAACGTTGAAGAGCAGTTAAATATAGTCTGTAAATTGCAGTTCTACCTGTGGATCTTACCACGCTGGAAATGTTTTGTGTGGTCCCATTCCAAAAAGGATCCGTTGCTTTTTTTTGTTTAACTCCTTCATGTTTACCATGTTCATATCAATATCTTAGTCACATTACCTAGCACTGGATGTTTTGAAAAGGGGTCACGTCGTTGTGATCGCAATAATGGGCTCCATTCATTGACACGAGTGATTTCATTATTTAATGCAGCTATTACACTTGCTAGACTTGCAAACCATTCAATAGGTTTTTAAACTTTTTAAGGTGTTATTTCCTTCGCATATTGATATCCAAACAATTGTCCAGCATGTGTTCGATTAAATCGCTCAACGATTTCCTGATCGCGATGATTTGTGGTATGTCCTCGTCTGATTTTGACGCTATGTTGTTTCATTATCAACATTACTGTTCAAAGAAAGTTTTTACCTGAATCAACATGTAGCAGATGGGGCCATTGAAAGGGTCCTCGTTGATAAATTCGTTTAAACGCACCTATAACTTTAGCTTCTGTTAATAATGATAGTGGTTCCGCTTCTTTAGATCTTTTTGCAACATCAATGACAGTAAACGCGTACATATATGTATATATATATATATATATATATATATATATATATATATATATATATGTGTATATATATATATATATATATATATATATATATATATGTGTGTGTGTGTGTGTGTGCTATTGACGTCTTTGCGTTTGAATAGTATCATACGGTAGAAACAAAATATGCACATGATGTGGATCATTTAGATAGTGGATATCAAACTATGCATACTGAATGTTTTTAGGTGGTGTTAGATAAATTTGCCATAATGCCTGTCGTGCTAACCAATTTTCAGCAACAAAACGTGGGACATTAGCTGCATCAGTAAGTTTGCTAATCACTGCTCTACAACTCTTGGGCTATAATAAATCGATTCCATTGTTATAATAAAATAATCGACTGAATAATTACCGTTCCTAGCAATAGTTTATAGTTCATCGCATATCTTACCAGCTATTGATTCTCTGAGAGATTTTTTTAAACAGACTTTAACGTGTGTGTCAACTTCACGTCTGCAGTACGTTGCTGATGCAGATTTGGATTTTTATAAACGACATCATGACCAGGGCAAGCTTGATCAATCGCATTTATTGTTTGCTCTCTAGATCATGGTTTATCTAGTTCGTCAAGTTGGATGCCAAGTCGGGTTCCACGACCACAATATTTATATCCAGGAAGATGCTTTTCACTAGGATACTTAGCCTGTAGAGCCACGGGTAATTTTTCTAGTGATCGATGTCACTGCCTGTTTCATTAGAGATAAATCTGTATTTGCTTTTAACACATTTTGACACACTTGCATGTAGCGGATTCTTTTATTTTTGTGGTCATTATTGTTGTTAATCCTCTTGTTCGGGTGGATGCTCTGCATAAAAGACATTACAAATTCATATTATTTTGTATATTTGTACAACATTGATGTCATTGATTTCTCAGCGCCACGAAATCAAGAGCTAATCAAACATTATTAAGGTCTACCAGGTTTTGTCAGAGCAATTATGATTCCATATGGGTCTTGCAAGACGCAATTGTTAATTTACCTAATGATGAGATAGCTCAAGTGGAATAAGTTGTATTTAGTTGCACCATCAGTAGATGATCAGCGATGCTACGATGAGATTTAAGATGTTAATGAAAATGCAAAATTATTGATAATAATATTATTGATTTTAATCTATTGATGAATCCCCATCTGTACACGATCTCAATGGATATATTAATATTTTTTGTATAAGATGATGTGTGTGATGCTAGAAAAACATTCAAATCCAGCTCGGATAATTTCCTGAGGCAGACACAAAAACACCGATATTATATATGTTACTCAGCGATGATCAGAGATGACTGCAATTTATGGGTGTGTTTAATGGAGTGGATACATGTATTTTGCAAAACATGACAAAACCAGACAATGTGTACATGAGATATGGATATTATTAACTTCTTCTCAAAAGCGCAAACGATTCCTCATGGATTTATCACGATACATTTAAATAATCCTCGGTCGGGGTATCATGTAGGTCTCAATAAAATGTTTGGTTGAAAACGACAGGGAGGGTGACGACCACGAGTGAGTGTCCGGGTAGGTAAACGAAAACGAAAAACAAATAATCCAATTACAGAGAGAGAGAGAGAGAGAGAGAGAGAGAGAGAGAGAGAGAGAGAGAGAGAGAGAGAGAGAGAGAGAGAGAGAGAGAGAGAGAGAGAGAGAGAGAGAGAGAGAGAGAGAGAGAGAGAGAGAGATAGGGGGGCCCCTCGGTTTAGTGTTAACGACCTTGTTCTTTTCGTTATTGTAGGAAGCTTTATTTTCAAAAAAGGACTATTCTAAAATTGGCCTGTTCACTCTTCTTGCTGCTAAGGGAACGGGCTTTAAAAGTACGTGAACCCTGTTTCCACTTCACTATATCCCTGTACATGACTTTATTTGATTATTATGATGACCTAATGTTCATTTGTTTTTCTAGTGAAGAAAAAAGAACCAAATATATACATGCTACAAATTGCTAACAGAGGGTAAATATGCGACAAATATTTAGTAAATGACATTTTCCATGTAGTATGATAAACTAATGATCAAACATGGAATTGCATAGAAGGATGGTTAAGTATTCCAGCCATATGAGTCAGATAATGCAGTCTGTGTTGGATTGTGCTATATACAGGACGTATTTTATTAGCCAGCTTAATGTGGAAATTACTGACATCTGCTTAAACAATCTGGTTTCATGCTGACCTAATTGTCAGAGAAGCTCCTATGGTAATCATATCTGTTAATACGTTGCGAAGGATATGACATGACCTATATCAGGATCACCACAGCTAATAGACATCTCACATTTTTATTCAGCTATCTCATTGAAATAACAGTAAGATAACAAGGAGGGCCTCCATGTCATAAAAAAACATTAACTTTAGAAAATATTTGAAATGATATCGAACAGTATTGAATATATAATTTGTTATAAAATGTCAAAATAATTGCTGAAACTGAAAGATGATCTGACATTTTGAATTATTGTTGTTATACTCTTTGATTGATGTTTTTGACGAAATGGAAGATGAGCTGTTAATCAGGCTTCACGTTTTCTTGGCTTCAGATAATGAAGATTTTATTACACTATGAGCCAATATTTACAACACTGATATTCTTTATATATATATATATATATATATATATATATATATATATATATATATATATATATATGCATATATATATATATATATATATATATATATATATATATATATATATATATATATATATATATATATATATATATATATATATATATTATTTTAGTAGCAATGTTATCTCATTGAAAAGACATGTAATACAATAAAATCACTAATAATAATAATAATAATAATAATAATAATAATAATAATAATAATAATAATAATAATAATAATAATAATAATAATCCACCACGTATGTATATGCTTTATGGTGAGCGTGGTACAGTCTGTGTAGTTACAAATAAAAATGACAATGATTGGTTGTTGGGTAAATCTCATTAATGATAAACAAAGGAAATTGTTTTATGTTTCTAAGGCTAATGCTGAACTATAATATTGTTCTAGGAAGAAGTAATTAGATATGGAGAGTATTATAACATCTTATCAGTGTTTGGTTTCAAGGTTGCCATTGAGTTGGGTTAATCAAAATGTTCCTAATAAATCCTATTTAGATGCAATCTTTTAGGAAAGACTTCACAATTGTTTAATTCACATTTTTGAAAGATACCTTATTAACTCGACAATAGCTGTTGCATACAGAATTTTCAAACTCAAATTAAAATCTGAAGAGTATTTGTTTCAATGTGTATCGAAAATATTAGGCAGATATAATTTTGAACATGTAATCATTGTTTACCTATAGAGAGACAAGATGGATAGATTTGCCGAGACATGAAAGATTGTGCAAACTTCGAATGCAAAATTGCGTGGGTGATGATTTTCATCTCCTTACATTTAGCTATTATTGAGAATAAAGAAAGCATTTACTATCATAGCACCTCTACAACAAATCAAATGCACAAAAGATTAAAGAATTTCTGAGTTCAGAGAATGTTGGCGTTTTCTTTAAACCTTTCTAAACTGATTGATATAAAATTTTAAAATCAAACTTTCGTTAAATTACAATCATTATTCAATGTGTTTGTTGTATCCATGTTGTTTCAGGAGAGAAAAGTACCACACGAGTTTCATGCAGATTAAATTATGTTCTGTTTATAATAAGTTCTATCCTGTCTTTCTAATTATGTAAACCTGCATTTACGTAAGATTGACCGTATTAAGCGTGATATTCCTGCCAATTGGAGTTAAATTAAAAATACCGTGAAATAGACTATATCTTCCATAGCGGATGTACACACATGCAAAGAGAGATACCGACCATGGCTGAATTACATGCATGCAAAATGGTATACCATCCATGGCTGATGTACACCATTGCAAAGTGGTATATCGTCCATGGTTGATATAGACACATGCAAAGAGAGATACCGTCCATGACTGAATTACATGTATGTAAAATTATATACCATCCATGGCTGATTTGCACCATTGTGGTATATCGGCCATGGCTGACATACATGCATGAAAAGTGAGATTTACCTCATTTATGGCGTAATTCAGCGTAGCTGCAAAACATTGTCTTTGTCATGGGATTGGACTTGCATTAATCTCATGAGTGGAAAGGTTTTTAATTTCTTTCAAATTTGACGCTTGATTTTATTAGCGGATTTAGATTAGGAGGAGATGAAGGAGACACTTCTTATCCAGGTATGAGAGCGACACACCGGAGCTTAACGTATAGCAAGGTTTCTTTGCAGTCAGATGGGTAAAACATTGCTCTGAAATGGCACACAATCAACGTGCCTCCATCCCACAGACCCATTATCTACTCACCTCCAGGCCCAACTGAAACAATATTCCTGGATAAATTCTTATATTTATAAACGTTTTTGAAGTCATACTAAACAACATAAATATCAATATTTAGGGTGATTGTGATCGATGTAATTGAACGGAAGAGAATCCCTATTATTTAAAAAAAACTATGCTTCAAATAATAATGCTGTGCAATCATATCATTTTGTGAACTGCCTCAAGGAGATCACGATATTGTGGCACATCTGAGTTGTTGTTATTCGTCATTTTAGTTCCTTGATTTTTGTGAGCACCCAAGTGGCTGATCAAGGAAATGTATTCTCTGTCCTGCTGCTTGGTATCGCTTGATTGGCATACGTGCTGCAGTTCCAGATTTACTGTGCTACCTATTTTAGATTGCCCATTCAATTCTCATAAGCTCATTGTCTGTAGATCCAGTATGGTTGAGACTACGCCGGGTAGAACGATCTTGTGCGAGATTTTACCAAGACTCAGTATCAGGGTTTCAAAGATGACTTAAAAGAGTCTTCGAAGAGTCTCTTCTGACCTCCCTGAGATCGTTTCCCTCCTTTACCTCAATGTAAAACTTTTTGTATGGTAATAGAGTATGGTTGCATGGAATGCAAGTCCATCTGAGAACTTCCACATCGGGGTACTCATATTTTGATTAGTCAGTTGGAATTAATATTGCAGATTCTTCAAACTACTCAGCTACTTTTAACCAGTTTTGCATTATATAATACCATATTACAAATGTTAATCTAACAAGTATTTCACTTGGTTAGCTGGGCCAGCTCACTTGGACATCAGATGGCAAATCAGAAGATAGATAAGCGTCCCAATTAAAATAATATTAACATATTAAATTACAGCATTCTAAAATCAGGTGTGAGCAATGCAATAAATATGACTTAAACACTTTCTTGTTGATGAAAATATTTATCTAAAAGGATTCATAAACAGATAGACAAGTCTTATACTTTTCTGATAGACAAGTCTTTTACTTTTCTGAATCAAAACTCTAAGTGCCACGGCGGCCTCAGATTTGCTTGGATTCTCATAAGCAATATACTATTTGAGCAGCAGATGCTCTACATACCATTTTGCTGGAGACCTTATTTATGGAAACTAAAGCTTCCTACGAAAGTGAAATACGGTCAATAACGCCAAACCAATGTCTCTAACCCTGACTCCAGATTTTCTTAGGCAGGCCGATTGAGTTAGCTCATTTTGTTACTTGGTGTTGACGTTTGTATTTTTTGTATGCAACTCATGTACGTGCTAGTCATTCTGCTGCTGTGTTGTCAAACAAAAATTTTATCGAGACCTATATGATATAGTGACCTAGGGTCATGTCAATTTATCGTTAGAAATCCGTGTGGGGTAACATGTGCCGTCGAAACAAAGTTTTTAATTTTATTTATATACATGTCCCATGAACGCCGAGTAAAAAACAATATTGGTAAAGTATAATTATCTATTCCATTAAACAAAATTAAAATATAACAATTGTCTCTGATCATTTTATGTATTTGCGTATATCCCTGTGTAACATAAATCACATCTGTGTTTTTGTGTCTGCCTCGGGGAAACTATCTGAGCTGGATTTGATTGTCTGTCCAGCATCACATCATTGTATACTATCGATTATTAATTCATCCACCATGATCAATTACAGATGGTGCTTCATCAATATTGTGGATAAAATCAATAATATCATAACCTTTGTCGTACATAGACTTTGCGTTTTCATTAAAATTTTTAGGTACTTTATAATATGCTTTATCATCTGCAGATGGTGCTACTAAATATAACTTATCCCACTTGAGCAATCTCATTATCAGATTCAGTAATAATTGTGTTTTACCAGATGGTCCTATTATTATACACCTCACATTTATTTGGTGGGGCCTGATGATGTTTTACTGACTCTTGCTTTGTATTGCTAAGATGTCAACGTGATTCATGTTATACAAATATAATAATTACATGAATTTATATTGTGTTCTATACAGAATATCCTCCCCCAACAGAGTACTAACAACAATAACAACAACAAGGCATGTACTTGCAGGCAAGAGTGTAAAACCTGGTACAAGCAATACAAATTTATTTCGTCTTGTGTGAGGACACGTGGCGATATCTCTGCTTCATTAGGAAAATTATCAGGAGCTCCATGGGCTAAATACACAGGAGGAAAACATTTAACTTGATAAAATTATTGTTGCCCAAGAACTCGAATTGATATCCGACTTGACAAGCGAGATCAGCCAAGACCTGGAAAATATATAATAAATGCTATTGATCAAGCATATCAAATTTATGATGTTGCGTATAAATATAAAGATTTGCAACAACGACATATTGTAAATATGAAGATAACTCACTTGTTAAATTCAAAACAAAATCTCTCAGAGATAACAGGAGATATGCTAAAATCGGCGTTACCTTCGGTGGCACCCAATTTGAAACCGATGATGACACAATGATTGCACGCCTTGAAAGATTCCGCTTTGACGTAAAGCAAAGGAAATCTCCAAATTGTGATTGCAAGATATTTATACGAACCAGGTGAACTTGAAGGTGGTTGAAAAAGAACAAATGATCCTATTAGGAATGTGACGACACATACAATTTTCAGCGTGGTAAGATGCACCGTTAGACCCGCTACATACAGATTGGATTCAACTGCTCGTCAACGTGGATTTGTACGTGGATAATTGCAAGTTATTCCTGAAGACACGCATTTACCACAGCGTTTACTTTTGTTAAGTGGCTCCATGGAGTACAGAGCTCCGACGTGGATTGCACTCAAAACAGGTCGGCATCACATTTTCGCGTGTGTCACCAGAGCACTATTAATTCTGTCGACGGTAAAATGTATTGGATTATTATTCGAATGCTTCCACAAGACATTGCAGTTGCAACTTGCACAATGATTATTATCTCGTTGTTTCAGTGTCATAATAAGTTCAACGTCGAGATCAAAGTCGCGTTTATTTTGTTCATCTTCAATTACTACCTCTTGGTATCGGTGAAATCTACGAAAACCCTCCCCTCCCTCGCATTTGATATATTCTTTTGATTAGAGACACCACGAGATAAGCTAAATTTGACAAATAGAACCGATCATCAATAACCAAATATTTTTTTTCAGAACTAGTTAATCGTTATGACAAATGAATCGTTATATTATAGCCTAGTATCCATGGAGCTTTTCCATCGATGACGCTCTCTCAACTATATCAGCTGGAAATAAAAAGTAATATCATTAAGTACACAATTTTGTTTATCACCGGAACCTGAAATCTCAGCTTCAATATTTTGTTGTCGAGTATCTGCTTGGCGAAAACACAATGGTACAGGTAGATATGAAAATGCTTCTTTATGTAGCAGAAATTATTGTTGTTGAAGTGTGTCACGAACTATCTTTCTGCTTGTAACTATCAAATCAATAGGTCTCCACAAATTCAAAATATCATTCATGAATGTTTCTGGGATTACCTGACGCAGAATTTCACATTAAATATTATCTGGCTCTAGTCTGATTAATCAGTTAAACTCTTTCAGTTGTTTTATGATCGTCACTCATTTCCTCATAACAATCTACAAACATTTTCAGACATTCGTTCGGAGACAATCCAATAAGGGGTGGTGGTTGACCTTAATCGTCACACATTATCACAGCAGTTTTTTGTCAATAACCAATCAAGAAACACTTCCAACCATATCGTAATATTTTATTACAAACAAAAATGTTATGAATATATTTCTCAATCATCCGTGATAGATTCCATGTGACTCTGCATTTTTTAAAAAAACATGATAAGTTTAAGAGTTTACCTTACGTTCGTTCCTTACTGGCGAGTCTATGTGTTGGTGACAAAACAATCATATCAAAACTTTTATATAATTCAATCGCACTTTTTGTATTACCAGGACATTCAGACCCATTGAGATAAACGGTTTTATGTCTGGCCACAAGATCATACACCGATGGCAACAGCGACAAATGTGAAATGTGTTTATTCTTGTAATATGTTTCTTTGATGTCGACGTCGTCGAATTCAGAATAATTATCTTTTCTCGTTTAAATTTCCATCACCCCATGATGTAATATTTCTATTAATTCTACGTATTGTTTTATATAAAATGAATCAGTGGTGAATCTGTCACTGCAGTATCATTGATAATAAATTCACCGGAAAGTATGGAAGTATTGAAGATCTTTAAAGAGCAATCTGTGGCGAGTCACGATCAATATAATTCACAATTGTACCTAATTTTATTCCACCAGAAAAATAAACAATAATTTGATTTATAAAAGTATTATTATCTGTTTTATCAGCAATTATAAAACATACTTTAGCATCTTGAATAATTATTCTTATAAAATGTCGTTTATGATCACACGAACTACCCTGAGTAAGCTTGCCGATTATTTCTCTGCCGAGATCCTTTGCAACTGTATTTTCATAATAAATCATATCATAATTTTCATCCGGCTTTTCATCCGTTTTTTTCTTCTTGTGGCTTAATTTACTTTCAATGATATCAATATTGCTACATCAATCATGTATTTTAAAAAATCTTCCAAACCATGCATAAACAATAGTATGACTATTCAATGCAAACTCGAATGACTCTACGTGCAAATCCAGTTAAATTAAATTCTGGTAATGTCTCATGTGTTTGATGTCCAAATCCCTTAAAGTATTCAGAACATTCTCCGTATCCAAGACAACTTCCAGGATAGCATGCTACAATATCAATCGAGATAACGTCACTATAATCGTAAATATTGTTTCACAATCCGCCGTGTCTGTATTCGATACCACTCAGCTGGACATCTTCAAGAAATTATGATCTTGTCGGTGACCATAAAGTTTTCTCCTGAGCAAAATGAACAGCAACTGATGGAACGGTAAAACAATTGCTTAGTAATTGTCCAACTTATTGCAGGGCCATGACATCATCAGGGATATATTTCAGCGCAAGATGTTTCATTTCTTCTTGGAGAGATTCTGTAAGATACAGATCGCCAATAAGCCTTAAAACGGACCATAGTTCACGAGTTCTGAACTTTAAAGCAGCCACATTGACACAGGGTAACTCTTATTAATATTTCTGATAAAATGAAATATATAACTATTATATAATTTAACTGTTCTGTCTTGTGGAAATATTGCTCCTGCCAAAATCCTCGCATGTGCATTATGATTGATAATTTCTCTCAGTGTTCCTCTTGAATCATATTTCGATTTTTACAAAATCTCTCCGGTTATCATCTTCCTTGTTATTGGAAATTTCAGTTTTTCCCATAATAATATTACTGACAATAGCGCACAGACTCATCCTTGAGTACCGGTGCGTCCATGTCAAATGCTGGATGAGATACACATTTTGAACATCTTTATTATGTGTGTTATTGTTTAACACGAAGGCCACTTCCCACTAACAGACTAGCGTGTATATGTTTTCTTTTTTCACCAGACAACTCTGCTATATTTTTAATAGCAGCATGATTATCATTTTACCAACATTTGCAGGCATCACTTAATTTCTGGGTAATTTTACTGGCTGAGGTTTTCATCGCATTAATCATGCTAGTCTCTCCTTGATTGCCGAGAATGCTTTGTAGGTTCATCACCAACAGCACCAGTACCATTTTCACGAACAACGTCAGCAGCTTTCATTTCCAAATGCTTTGCAATCGGTATTGCCTTTAGAGCTATCATTCTAAACAGACCCTGAAGAATATCACCAAGTCCATCGCCATAGATTGTTTTATATGTAGGTAATCGTAAATTTATCACCCTTATCATATCCGGTGCACGTTGAGTATTACGTATGAACACTTTATGCTTTTTTTACTGATCTAAATAATTACTGCGGTAATAATCGTCGACCATTTCATTGATGATATATCCGTAAACATTAGTATCCCTGATTCCACCTGTAAATAATTGTTGACAAAAATAATGTGATCTCATTGGTGATTTGTGGGGAATTGTTACCTGCTTGTTTTCCTCCTACGAGAAATTCGAGTTAGTCTACGTCGGCAAGGTCGTTATTGGGACCAGTAATTAGACCACTTCCAGTAGCAACAGGAGCATCATCATATGGTGGGTTTGGTAATTGTGTGCTTGTTATTCTAGTTTTTGTAGTTGTTTCTGTTTTCTTTTCTGTTGTTGTTGTTGTTGTTGTTGTCGTTTTTGTTCTAGTTGTTCTGATTCTGGTTCCTGTAGTCATTGTTGTATTCCTCGTGCTCTTCGTTTATGTTTTTCTCTTTCTTTTCGTAATATTTCTTGCTTTTGTTCTTTTTCTGATTCTTGTGGTGCTTTTTTTCACCCATTGTAGATGTTCTAATCCTAGTTATTGTATTTCATGTTCTAGTTCTTTTGTTGATGGTGATGATAGTGGTGATGGCGATGATGGTGGTAATGATGGTGGTAATGTTGGTGTTTCTTATTTACCTTGTAAAAATACAGCGAATTTTTCATCACCGAGTTTGATACTCCCAGCATTATTAGCAATACAATGTGTGTCTCTAATCCAATTTTCAGGTTTCATTCCTTTAACATACACAGATTTTAAGAGGTTATCTCGCTCATCAAATCCATATTTGGCGATATATATTGTTTGATCTGATGGCGGCAATACCATTAAGAGTAAATTGCTTTTCAAGATTAATTGAAAACTTGTATAACGGTTTTGATACTGGTTGTTTTGATTTTACTACTCGTCCTTGTTTTTGATTTTCCTGTTTTACTTGTTGTAACTCATTACAACAATAAGTTATTCCCTCATTGAATTGCAACGATAATGGATTTTTGCTTCAAATCTGATCAATATTGTGATATATTCGAAATAGTGTTCTGTTCCAGTTATAGGTTTTATTATCATACAATGGTTATAAAAATCTGCATCGGTTTTCATTACCTTATACGGAAAGAGTGGATTTGTCACCAATATTTTAACTCCTTTTATTAATCCAGTGCCGGAGAAAGCAAGTCTATTGAGTATTTTAGGTTTTTTGACTATAGTTGTGTACCAGCGCGAGCTTCAGGTATTTCTCGGACTGGCTGAGCAGCAACCATTTTACCTGGAAGTTCTCGTAAATACTTTTTTCTTAGTTCGCTAGGCTATTCTTTCAGTTGTAGCCGCTGTTTTATCTAACGTGGGAAGAAAATGTTTAGTTGCCACTGTAATTGGTTTAAATAACTGTTTTGTATCTTCTGCGAATTCCACCTGAGACTCCTAATGAGTTTGTGGTTGCTGCTTCACAGCATCAAGGACGGGGAGATATTTATTAATTGCCTGTATGGTGCTTTAATTGCAGCAACAGAGAGGCTGGACAACCTAAATTGAGTGACTAGCGTGTAAACGAGTAGCATACAAAAATACAAACCTCAATTCGAAGCAAAAATATGAACTAATTCAATTGGCCAGTCTGACAAAATCAGGTAGTCAGGTTTAGAAACATATGTTTAACGTTATTGACCATGTATTTCACTTTCGTAAGAAGCTTTAGTTTTCGAAAATAAGGTCTCTAGCAAACTGGTATGTTCAGTCTTTATGCTGCTCTTTAATTCTGATAACTCTCTGACTTTTCATGGCAAACAACACTGTTCTTCTTATAGATTTACCACTCTGAAAAGCATACTTTACACGTCGTTCTTACTTCACGATGCACCAACCAGCTAAGTTCCTGATCCCATGATTGCAAATATAACCCTGTTTTCTTTTTATGTCTTATTCATTTATTTTTATAAGTTTTCTACCGCCTTTTTATTCTTCTGTCGGCGTTGGCTTCCATTCACCCCAAAATCTGTCCAAGGTTAGTAATTTGGTAGTTGTTAGCGAGTTAAGGTCACCGCCATTTTGCTGCATGAAGTGATGCATACCTGTATTGCACATTTTAATTGGCTAAAACCTTGGTGGTATTTACGGTATGTTATAGTGACCCTTTACACATCCAGTCATACTAAAGAGAGAATAAAAGACCACAGTAAAACACATTTATTAGCTGTTGACTCGTTGTATCAGCAAATGTGAGTCAAATACGAAGTTTGACAGATACGCTTTTGCTCCTTAAATCTATTCGTGCGTATATTTTCTTGAGGCGAAATAAATTGTAGCGAAATAATTATAATTAACAATTTTTGGTGTGCTTCCAGAACTTGGGAAAAAATCTCTTGATCGATTGGAAATTAGCTCCGATTGACTAAGGATTGTTTATTGTTTTTTACTGTTAAAGCACCAGGAAAAATCACATCACTTAATTTATATATATATATATATATATATATATATATATATATATATATATATATATATATATATATATATATATATATATATATATAGCATTACTAACCTGCGACGTTCCGAAAAAGTCGGACCAGTGGTACTATTCACTTGCCACATGGGATACAATATTGCATATGCTTTTTCCAAATCTGATGACTGATTCCACACCACCACCTGTAGTCTAAAGCGTCACTAGAACTACCTGAAACACAGATACTGTCCCAGTTTCACGTCCTATTTCTAACTTAGAGTAAGGTTTTTGTATTGAATATTGAATATTCCGAGTACAACGTGCAAGGCCATTCAGACATACGTCACATTTCTTTCCTCTAAGACAGGCTCCAGTCCATTACAAGCTGTTTTTACATACAACATCTATGATATATTTACGATCAGCTATTATTTCACAAGCGATTCCTACAGAAGGTGAGGACGCTTGTCCTTGCTTCCCCATACTAACTATACTTTCCACACTAACTATATTAACATAAATGTAACATGCACCAATTGCAATTTTGTTAGGGAAAGGACCTGTGCTACCACGCTCTTTGGTCATGTCACACACCAGCTCCTCTTTCCAGGACATATCTTTCTATAGTTGTAACGTCTGCCACTATATTGTCAGTACTTACATTATATGAGCACCAGGAGGAACATCCGTTGCATTTCGAATAAATATGGACCATGTGCTTCCCATATGTGTCTCTTTAATTCCCACCTGAAATTCCCAGTGGACTACATGATGGCTTGCTTAATATAGCCCCCCCCCCTTTTCAAAGCTTCGTTGTAGTTTAGATGATGCCATAATTCTCACATTTCAAAATCACTTGCTGGGCTCAGCCATACTTTGCTTCTTGACGTATGTATACCTCTGACAATCTGTAACTGCTTCGTGATGTAGTTTTGTCATCTATTCGATCATTTCCGCCATTTTTGTATTTTACAATAGCCACATTCCTTGCATGATGAAAAATAATATATTTAATGTCATTTAATGCAAACGCCGCATACAGGAAATAACATACAATTACATGTAGATTTAAATCGAAGCACATCTGGATGAGGATTGTCTTTTGTCAAATTGCAGTCTGTTTTTACTGTCGTGTCTGCGTAATTGAGATATGTCGATGGGCGATGACTTTAAGTCCGCATTGTTTATTGTAGTGTCTTAGTCATGCCTTTGTTAACATGGAACATTACCCTTATTTAAACATTTAAGTTTTGATTTATCGGTTTGTGAAGGGTTTAGGGCTTGGACACAATCTCAGGAGTATAATTTGCATCACTTTGTTTGTCACATATGTAACTCCTGTACAGAACACGTGCACGCTAAGGGAATCAATGCTAGCAGTTGTACAGGTAGGTTGGTTGCATTTTACGGCACAACAGCACAATGAGGCCATGTAGCGCCTTACTAAAGGTTGTATCTTTCATTATGTACAAATGGTAAAATGGCTCTTTATCGGGTATCGATTCAAAACCAAATAGCTAAAGGTAAAACGATACAAATGGTAACGGTGATACAAAATAAAGTTTCCCGATCAACGGGGATTGCAAATAATGTATGACAACGAAAACATATGAAAGGTAATTAAAATCTAGCGACCGTACATATATAGCACTTACAAATGTTTAAGATGATAACATAAAAGTTATAACTTATGATATATGTTTACTTCCTTAAGGAAGTCTATAACATAAGAAACACTAACTGTATCAAAGGGCTCTACAGGCGACTTAAGTTAACTTGTTTTTGCACAACTATTGTTAAATAACTTTTTAAAAGTATTTCAGAAGATTCATTTAAAGTCATGATTTGCAATCAGGCTTAGTTTTGTATCACAACTGAGTCATATATACAATTTCTTATCTGTTATCAAATTTTCCTTAACGGATAATTTTGTATGTTGCAGTTTGAAATACTTTGTTCATTAATGTATCAGACGCGCAAAACTCATGCAATCAGGCCAGCTGAATGCAATTCACGTTACTGTCAGGCATCTGACCACGATGCAAGTCTTAAGAGCCAGTATCGAGAAAAGCAACTCATTAATATTTAGCTGTGGGGTTTGGCTGTTCCTTTGCTTATAAAATATTTGTGACGTGAGGTACTTTCCAACATGGAATATTTGAGGCTTGAGGTGCTTTTCAAAATGGAATATTTGAGGCTTGAGGTGCTTTTCAAAATGGAATATTTGAGGCTTGAGGTGCTTTTCAAAATGGAATATTTGAGGCTTGAGGTGCTTTTCAAAATGGAATATTTGAGGTGTCAGGTGCTTTTCAGCATGAAATATTTGAAGCGAAAGGTGATTTTCAACATGGAATATTTGAGGTGTGAGGTGCTTTTAAACATGGAATATTTGAAGCTTGAGGTGATTTTCAAAATGGAATATTTGAGGCTTGAGGTGCTTTTCAAAATGGAATATTTGAGGCTTGAGGTGCTTTTCAAAATGGAATATTTGAGGCTTGAAGTGCTTTTCAAAATGGAATATTTGAGGCGTGAGGTGCTTTTCAAAATGGAATATTTGAGGCTTGAGGTGCTTTTCAAAATGGAATATTTGAGGCTTGGGGTGCTTTTCAAAATGGAATATTTGAGGCTTGAGGTGATTTTCAACATGGAATATTTGAGGCGTGAGGTGCTTTTAAACATGGAATATTTGAGGCATGAGGTGCTTTTTCAACATGGGATATTTGAGGCGTGAGATGCTTTTCAAGAAGGAATATTTGAGGCGTAAGGTGATTTTCAACATGGAATATTTGAGGCGTGAGATGCTTTTCAAGATGGAATATTTGAGGCGTGAGGTGCTTTTCAGCATGGAAAATTTGAGGCGTAAGGTGATTTTAAACATGGAATATTTAAAGCGTGAGGTGCTTTTCAACATGGAAAATTTGAGGTATGAAGTGCTTTCCAACATGGAGTATTTTGAAGCAAAGCTATTTTCACCACTATTAATTCTAATGTGATTGAATGATGATGTGAATTCAGCTTGAAGAAATGTTTGTTTGTAATACACAGGCACATAAATGGTGGTCTGACCCCCATCTAGTATAGGTAGACTGGATTTGACGCTGAATAATTCATGTTAAGGGTATCTAGCACGTGTTTTCGGAAAGGCTTATATGGGAACAGAAAACTTGTGCATTTCAACTAACATTGGCCTTATGTATCTCAAAATACCGATAACTATCGATCACTGGCTATTACTGTCACTGGCAATGGTGTAAGAATCAGTTAGGAGCACATTAAAAGTTGGACGCACCGTCAGGCCTAATTTAAATCACCTTGCTGATTGTCACTATATATTAAGTACAATTTAAAAAGCCATAGCTGAAACCTTTTACATCCACTTTGCATGATATTTTCAACACTCAATAAAATTGAACAGTAATTCACACTGGATAAGTGTCAACATAAAATACTTTGATTTTATATTATGTACTACGCTAATAAATACGGCTTGGTTATGTCTGCTTTGGCGGCATGCTGTCTGCATTCCCTGATTTTAATAACAAACATTGTTGTATTTATAAACTTAAGTCATAATAGCGGTTGACGATATTTAGTATATTAATATATGTGCTATTATTCATTCCATGATTATTTATTAGTGTGCATAAGCCCTCTTTAGTTTGCTCAAAGGCACAAACATCGTATTGGTCTATTTAGACCATAGAAATCTTATTATATTAGTTACAATTGAATTCAAACATGCGAGCAGAAACAAAAACAAAATGAGTGGCAGCATTACATCCAAGTCCGAGACTACTTAAAGCAGTGGCGTCACTAGAGTTGTTGTAACCCTGTACGGTAACTCATGATGTCACCCCATGGATCCCCTTTTTGCACAAAAGTTTAAAGATTTTATAGATAGTTATGTGCGGTAACTCATGGTGTCATATCAATAGACCTCCTTCCTGCATAAAAATTCAAACACCCCCAATGACGCCACTGAATTAAACCACATCACTGACGCCACTGACTTAAAGAGCTTTTATCCAAATTTGTAATAATTGTGACCTGACGGTATTACATCGTGCGATCCGCAGCACCCCACCATTGAAGCAACTGACTTAAAGAGCTCTTGTCCAAATTTGTAATAATTGTGACCTGATGGTATTACCATGTGCAATCCACACCCACCATTGACGCCACTAACATAAAGAGCTCTTGTCCAAATTGGTAACAGTTGTGATCTGCAGGAAGAAAACTGTTATTGTAAATAAAGTAATAAAGAAATATCTGTTTTAAAATTTAACAAATTTTTAAATATGTATAGGTGAAAACTAGAATGTTGAATTTGAGGCAAAATTATAGCGTAATGAGATTGGTTTTCTCTTTCTGAAATGTTGTTACCTTAAGTAGGTTTTCCAATATCAACATACATTTAAGATTATTTCATCTATTCTATGAAATCGTGAACCGACTTTAAACGTTCCAATAGTTTCACGATTTTTTCAAGGAATGATCTGGAATTCCTCGAAGGTATAAATTGCCTTCTGGAAATAAACTGAAAATACACATTCGTATGCTTTAGAATTCAGAAATTCTAAGTTAAATCTTGGAGGAACTGGCATAAACTTAAAAGTAGAAGACATTTTGGGCAACAAACTACATTTTTAAAGGACAAAATGGAAATATTAACGTGGCAATTTTTATATATATATATATATATATATATATATATCTATATATGTATATATATATATATATATATATATATATATATATATATATATATGCGGGTTTTTGGTTCTCTTAATGAAATGCATAAACCCAGGAACTAAGGTTTTAGGTCATTTCATACCGATCTAGGCAAATCAAGTTTTAAATAAAAATATATCGATAATAGAACTTTAATCATCTATGAAATTCCCACCACATGCAGTTGCTCAAAACAAACAGCATAATATAGAATTTAGTATTTTCGCATTACTCGTTTCTTGTCAATATTAGTTATATTCTGCTTGCCTTTAACAAAGGACCTTTAATTCTTGGTGGCATCATAGTTGACACGAATTTTCCAGTGTTATATCGTCCCAAAACCACTACGACTCTCTGACAATATTGTGTTTAGGGTCTCTCTCTCTCTCTCTCTCTCTCACACACACACACACACACACACACACACACACATACACACAAACACACACACACATACAAACGTACACGCACTCATCTCATGTTAGAGTTCATTAAAAATATTAATCGAATCCGTACCTATACTGCCCTAATCAATTTCTGTATCACGGGTGGAAAGCTATGTAGGACGATTACGTCATCGAGACGGGTACTCAGAAATGTAAAATCTGTATATAATCTACATACAATAAAAAAACATATACATTAAATAGATGAAAGGAACATAATTGTAACTCGATACGTATTACAGTACGCCTTTTGAATAACATTGAAAGAAATGAGAAAATTGATTTTACAATGCAAGCAATCAGAATGCATCGCGGAGGGAATAACATTTCCCCACGTTTCGACTAGGACTCATCAGGGGACAATACCGATTAATTAGCTTATGAAACTTTCCTCGCAAAAGAAAAAGACGGAACGCATCTTGATTAAAATGTTTATGCAAGGTGAAAGAGGAAGCAAAGCTTCCTGCTGTATTCAATAATATTTGTACGTATATACTCACATTATGATCCTGATAAAACGACAGTTTCACATCATAATCCATCCTGATTTATTGATTACATTTTGACATTTCATCTTTAAAGACACGGTCACCTTATTTGTTCTCGAGTTCAATTCTTGATATTTAATGGCATGGATATATGTTATGAAATATCTAGGAACATCTATCAGTTTTTATGCACACACAATATTCAATAAATTAGTATGTATTACCGATCAAGACAGATTTAGTTTTAATTTGTGAAAAGGGCGAGGAAAGGTCTTGCATATGAATAGTGATATTACATATGCGATTTGCATGAAGACGGTAAAGAATCGAGTAAAGATGTAGTTAGAGAGGCAAAATGGTATCAACTTCCATGTTCATGACCATTTTTTTGCTATCGAAGGATCTTTTATAAAAATATCGCGTTTCCTGAGCTGTTAGTAAATGATTCTGAACATGTAAAGCGTTGCGGCTTGTTTGAATATTATGTAAGACAAATTGAATATTATGTAAGACCAATTGAATATTATGTAAGACCAATTGAATATTATGTAAGACCAATTGAATATTATGTAAGACCAATGCGCGTAGCGGTCTGGTAGTGCTAGGAACGTGAGTATTATAGACCATTCTTAATGTGATCCTCATGAATATTAATGTTTCGTGAAAACGAGGCTAAGCTAAGAAGCTCGCGACAATACTGCATATAATATATGTTGCAGATTCCTTTTGAGAAAATATGTTATACTGATTGCGGCTGTAATGGATGTAATGTATTTTAAAGAAATTGTGTTCCTTTTGTGTAAGAATATTTTATATTATAGAATTATCGCTGTATATATTATAGTGGCGAAAACTTACTTTATATGTCCATTCTCTAAAACGTAAGTTGATTTACGTCCTATCTGGAGTGTCCTTTTTCTCTACAGCACACAATAAACAAGTTAACGAAAGAGAAAATAAACTATTTTGTTTCTCATTAGGTATGTTATAAATGTAGCATTTTATTCATACAAACCCTTTTTTGTTTCCATAACAGACTGGATGTTATATATTTACCCACAAAACAGCAGGATTATTTGTTCAAAGCGTTTTGAAAGCCATATATATATATATATATATATATATATATATATATATATATATATATATATATATATATATATATATATATATATATATATATATATATATATATATATATATATATTAGTCAAAGCACCCTGCCTCCAACCATACGAATTTTCATTAATTAAAATTAATATTACTTTCTATAATTAATATTATTTTTGTGGAGTTAGTAGATGGATGAAGTTTAACACACAATATGTACATACAGACATTAGGTAAAGTATACATAATAGGGAAGAGTCCAGCCTAACAATACAATATTTTTATTTTGTCATTTAATGTATGGGATATTTAGTTATTCTGTTTATTATAATTATTTTCTACTTAATTTTAACATAACCTTTATCTTCCATAATTATGCCCCCACCACCCGGATTTAACAATTTTATAATTTGGTGCCTAGCTTAGCCTCATTTTGGATTCGTTGACCCAGGGTCACATGAATACATGAATACATTCTAAGAATGGTCTATATGGGGCCACTTTAGCTTCAACATGATCTTAATATTAAGAATGGGTGCATCAAAATTGCGACAATGGGATATTAACATGGGGAATGCAGGGCCACTTTAGCCATATTGGGACATTAACGCTAAAATAAGGGGTTTGCACATTGGCGACCAAGGGAATTAAACATGGGAATGGCCGAAGGATCGATGGATATTAAACATTGGTGACGTCATTAGGGTTTGTAGGGTCAAAACTATTTATAAAATGCATTTATAGGGATAAAGGTTGAAAGGGAAAACATATACATAAACAAGCAAATAAACATCCAAACAAAGAATACAGAAACACACACAAAGGAGGACAGATATGTTTCAAAGAAAAGCACAAATATAGAATAGAGACTCAAATAAGAAGAGTCTATTGTATGGGTACAATAAATTTATTCAAGTATATACATAGACTCTATGGCCTGTGCTATGGTCTACGCACTGTCCATTTAGTACATAAATATTTGGACATTTTGTAGAAGCCGACGAAATTGGAAATGTCTACATTGTGGCTTACGTGACAACCCATACCCGCTTAAAATTGTACGAAACGTTGCATCAATTAGGAGATCGTGTGCTGTAATTTAATATAGACAGTTGCATCTACATCGATCGCCTGGGTCACAAACTCCCTGAAATGGAAGGATACCGTGTAGGAGTCCAGTGGGAAAAGCACTCCAACAATAAAATTCAAAGTTTGGCTAGTGGCAGTTAGAATTGAACCCAAAGTGTAAAGTGAAGGAATTAACTCTCAATTATTGCGCCAGTTAAGTGGTGAACTTTGGGATATTCAAAGAAGATTTGCAGTCTGGAAAGGATGAAGATTTTAAAGTGACCATCTACCAACCTCACAAGATTATACATTTAGCCACAAACCAAATCGTCAGTCGACCTTTGGTAAAAGTATATCAAATCGTGTAACAGTTACCGAACTTAGAGTTAATGACGATTAACTTTTAGTACATGTTGCTATTTATATCTATGTGTTGTCGTAATTCCTGGTAAGTGATTTTATCTACTTGCTATGCTATTTATTAATGGCTATGATGTTTACATAATATGTTTTGTTAATTCTACTTACGTGACCCAAGTATCTTAAGAGAGTAAGTGTTTCTTAAGATCTATAAATAGATGTATAAATTATAATTCATATATATTATAATTATTATATAATTATTATTATTAGTGGTATACATAATAATAAGACAAATGGTGCTTATGGCTTAATATTTCAGTGGCTGATGTGATTTCGACGTTTCTAGAACAATTCTGTAACTTCCAATTAAATGTTGGGGTAGCTCGCATGAATAGGCCAAAGCGACACAAATGAGTAGTGGGCTCTATGGCGAACAGTCGCAATTTACAGTTTATATATGGAAGAAATTAAACAATCAGTTTCTGTCAGATTTTGTAGTCACTTACACTAATAAGATGACTGCTCTAGGTCTGAAGACGTGTTTTATCCTGTACTTTTTATTCGAGACGAAAAATCATTTGTTGAGAATATTAAGTGAATATAGAAAATGTTCCTTTATGGACTTTAGAAATTATCTGGAACAGTTATAAATTATTCCAAGGAATTTTGGACAACGCCATCTTAACAATGCCACGGATCTTTGAGGCCCAGTACATCTCCAGTTTTTAAATTTAGAAGGAACTTTTCATTCATTTAGGACTTTCATAGACATTTATAAGGCCAAGTTTAAATTTACTTCATATTATTTTAAGTTATTCTCACATTTTCATTTCAAACTATGATAATTAATTTGGTAGGTAAGTTTTAAGAAAGTTGATTTTTTTTTCTTATATTACTTAGTATGTGACCATTGAGTCGGAAATACGTTTAAAAAGGAGTAATGATACTTTTATTTTCTTCCCAGTCAACATAGGGAGTCTTTGTTAGTTTTATAAAATGTATTATTTAGTATCATTATCCAATTTGCAGAGCAAGAAAAAACACCCACCTTTATAAATTCAAAAGCTTTGACCTCTCGCTCGTTTCTGCCTTTTTTCATATCAATTATCATTGTCTGGCAGAGAATAAGTAAACTTATGTCAGGCACACTTGAGGGATATAACAGACAGAAGCGGTTTTATCATTTTGATGTTTGATTACGTATGATACATCAAAGGCATCCCGGAAGGAAAATCTTGATTTAAAATGAGGCGACAAATAATGACTATGCAGCTCTTTTAGGATTGCAGACAAGACTGTTGACAAGTTTTCAGGCTAGATTGAGTCTGGTAAATATGGATAGTGGGTTCACCATGCGATATGCATTTATTATGGGAATAGTCATAATATTGGATTAGCATAACGTTCAAACTAATGGCATTTTCGTTTGTCTTCCGATGCTCACATTAATATATGTTAGGATGTCTGTGGGATATTTAGCAATATTCTTAAATAATCGCTTCGAAAAAGAAGCATTTTCACGTTTGTGGACAGTCAGAGAAATTTGGTAAATTGTTCGGAAGTAAGTATTCTAGTAGGAATAAATTTTATTATTAATGACAATTATCAACTTCAAAGCAATGAAAAATGCATTTGTGAAATGAGTTTTAATATAGTTTTAATAAGCATTTTAAAGATTAATGGGCCTTTAAGGCGAACTAAATCGTTATGAGTGGCTCTGGTTACATTCATTAAAATTAGGTTAGGTAGGTACCAATTGTTATCTTTTTGACAAGGCTGATAAAACGAAATACTCAATAGACAATAATCATCCGTATCGTTAATTTAACTTCGATCTTAATAATGTGCCTTTATTTGTTTATTTTATTATACTTTTTGTCCTAGAATGTGTTATATTAGGGTTGCAAGGAAACAAACAGTAACTTTAAATCTACATCGGATTTATTTGAACAAACAAAATACATTTTAGTTCACATTTCACATATTTAGCTTTAATTTTTGACGATGAGGGAACAATATTTTCAAAACTTTAAATGATACTCTTGCACAGTTCTCGTGATCTTTGAAAGCTGAAATACACATGTACTTTTAATATTTCATTATGTTACATAATCATGGATCATGTGTGCGAATTTACATAGGAATTTGCCTTCTCAAATTAGAGATCAATACTGGATTATATGGCTCATTTACTTTGACATGTGAACATTTACGTTCGTTACTTACTACTTATGTTTGAGGAAAAGTCCACTATGGAGAATTTATGAACAGACAAAGGTACAAATATACTACATGGATTGTTCAGCTATTTTCAACATTTATTATTGGAGAATTCCGAGTTTTTGGTTATTTTACATTAAAAAGCGTTGAAAGTTCACAACGTATTATAAAGATTTTTAAAATGTAACAATAATTGGCAACCGTTCACCGGAAACGATACAAAGAAGTTCGTCGCTTTGTTAGAATATTTTAATTGTTTCTAATCATCATTTACCATGTTTATGCTTTTAATGACAAGTTACAGATATTTACAGAAGGAGCAGTTGTTGAACATGGGGATATGGAGCAGTTGTTGAACATGGGGATATTCCTTGTCTATACTCATTATTTATGTGGTCAATTTTGTCAAAATGGCTAATGTTGTAAACTAAAATGTGCTAGCAGTCGATGTGTCACCAATTTACATGTATATAATTTTGTCCCTTTGTTTCATAAGAGCTTTATTTGCTTAAAGACCAAAATTTATAGAATCATTCTAATGCATTATTGTGCTAGTAAGTATGTATACTCACCCCTGCTAAAACATGTAAGTAATGAGTGGGGGGCAATATTGAGTCACAGATGGTCTAAAGTTAAATTTGATGGTTTTGCACTATGGGGTCAAATGGGACTTTAACATGGACCTGTCTAGGGCCAAATGAATTTATGTCACGGTACTGAACGCTGACAACAATGTTGCAAGGGACTGATCTCAATCGGGTGGAACAGTGTAGCAAAGAGATGATCTAAATACGCGATGTTTTATGGCAAATAGAGACACATAGACGTGACTTGGTTAGAGATAGGGTTAGAGACATAGAAAAAAACATAGACATAGACATATGAGATAAACATAGATTTATTAACATAAATATAACACATAATAAATCAGCAAAAATATATTTAGGCAAGAGAAAATATATATCTTTTTGAGATAATGGAGTAGCCCTGAAAAGGGGCTTTGGGTGGTTTTCTTAACATTCATTCAATTAACACAGAGGATATTGCACGGATCTTCTTCTCTTCCTCACACTTAGTATACATTCTGGGTAATAGATTAAGACTCTCTTCAGACAGCCTCGCCTCTCCTCATAGATACTTAGTTTCCAAAGAGCTTTATAAGTCATCTGGGTAATTGCCGATGATGATTTGACATACATGGTATTATCATAGGTTAAACAATATCGACAATAGGAGGGTAGACGATTCTACGTCAGTCAACATCTTGTGACGAGAACAGGTGAATGGAATGAGATGAACCGCAGTTATTTATAGTGGAAGAGCGGATCTAAACTGATTGATTTCTTTCACCAATCCTATCACGCTTTACAATATTCTGACACTGTGAGGAGTCTGTTTTCCAATCCGAAGATAGATGCTTATGACCGCTACATTTGTATGTGCGCAGTGAATCTATGTGACAAAGTTAGACCATGACGGAAACTAATAAGACGATGAATTGTGGTGCACTGGAAGTGGAGACGATAAGTTATGACATAGCAGCGGCTACCAAAGCAAACACGGCCCCACTTCCAGATAAGAACGTTTCTAATTGGGATTTAGTGGATCTTTTCTTATTTTCATAAGAATTTATTCTTTTGCCAGTAACATCAACACCTTTTTACTTACTTACCGTACTTAGAGGATTTTTAAGAAACAGAAAGAAGAACTGGAGCCCTATGCTATGACCTCAACGATTTAGTGCCACATCATGGGAATTTTGTTATGACTACTACTACTATGAATGACTCTGAAGGTCGATTCCAAACCTTCCAAAGAAAATAGCCTAAACATCTGGAAGGACATACCCCCCCTAAGACATAGCCAGAGCCGGACTTATCTACTTGGACGAAGGTGATAAAGACAAGTGCTTAGCTGTGGTGTGTCACCTCATGAGTGGAAACATAAAGATTCCGCTTACATGGAACATGCTTGATGTTCTCCGCACTGTCACTATCTACCTTAAGTGGGACGACCTCAGTGATCTCTTGATGTATACTTTAGAAGAGATCATTCCTGGTTTACCTGTGGAGTTGAGGGAACTAATTTACCGATATTTTGTCAAAATACAAGTCAAAGGCAAAGAACAATTGCATACATTACGTCACCAATGTTGGAACTACTTGTACCTGAATGCTATATGAGTACTGAAAGTAACTTAATGGCCATACATTTATCAACTACCCAAGGTAGTTTGATTGGTGATTCTACTTACATAGTATGCATGATACAATAAATTCCAGAGGAATGATTGCAGAAATCTTTTTTTTTTTGCTATCAAATTTTGTCTGTAGAGGAAATTCTGTGCGGTGTGAGAACTAGTGAATAACTATTTGGGTACTGCGACGGAAACGTTCATTTATTACCTCCTAATAACAAAAGGTATAAAACTTGCTACCATGCCACGACTTCTATCATTCGTGATACAACAATTGCCTCGGAAAGAAATTAATATCAGTTTTCAGACTATGGCAGATTACCAACACGTTTTACGATTACTGCATCCAATGAATTTTGGTCGTCGTGTGGTGTGTATCTTAATGCCATTCTGCGATATTTTTACCAGCTGATTCCTAGTGAGCTTTTCACGAAGTGTACTGAGGCACCACCACAAAGACGAGAGTGGTACGTTTAGATGCACACGAAATATTCATTCTGTTCAGCGCCTTGCGTCTTCATCTCGATACTTCTCGACATCTACCGGAAAACTGATTCGTCAACTTTTAGTCGCTGAAGATGTTTACGATCATGTGTGTGTGTGTGTGTGTGTGTGTGTGTGTGTGTGTGTGTGTGTGTGTGTAAGGTTGCGACTTACATCGGCACTGGCTTGATGTACGTGATTAGAAATGTTTGGGTTTCGAAGCTTTGAAAAAAAAGCGACAAACTATGCCCAAGATTTGTGCTCATAAATTGAAATATTAAGTGCAAAAAGTAATTTTTAAAAAAGTCCCTAAAGGATGTGCATGCATCACCATCTTTGTTTTGTCCAAAGAAGAAAAGGAAAATAGGAAAGTCTACTCGTTTACTCCCTCCCATCTGATAATACGCGTAGCTAAGCATCGACCTCTACCCTAAACTTCTTACCGGTAAGGTCAAGTGTTTCAGCAACTTCAACCCTTTCAGCAGAAAGGCAGAAAGCTTTAGGCGACTCTGAAAGACTTTAAAACCCTGTTGGAAGGTTCAACGTCATCACCACCACCATCACCACCACTATACAGAAAATTAATTTCAACTTCCATCAGAAAAAGCACAAGTTAACACCAGCAACATCCAGAATTGGTTGATCGTAAGAGAGAATTGCAACCCTTTCTTCCTCAGAAGAGAAATCGAAAGTAAAGACAGAAGTTAAAAAGTCAGAAATCCTCCTTGACAAATCTTGCTCGTCGGACACGCTAATAATTACAATCCAAGAGGAGGAAATGAGGATCATCCGTGAATAGTGTGTGACTTATTAAACAGTCTTGATGGATAATTTGTTAGTAAGCATTTGCTACGATCCATCAAATCCGCGCGATACGGAGGAGTTAAGAAATTGTATTGTGCTATCAAACCCCGACCGATGTGTTCGTTTATCTTAAGTGTAACGATGATTACAAGAACAAGCCACGTACACCTTACACAGGCCCATTCGAAGAAAATTTCCCAGAAATAGCACCGGAGTGGAGGCCGTCGATCATCAACTGCAAGCCAATTTAGCCGAAGTCTCTAATTTGGCCACCTACAATCGTGGCTAAACATATTTGTTTTGTGTCATGGATGCCTTTTCCAGATTCGCATTCTTCGTGCCATTGACCTTCATATCGAGGATCGAGTAAGTGCAAGCCTTAATACTGGTGTGGAAACAAAGTGGTCTTGACCCTTTTCGATGGCTAACCGACAAAGGCACTGAAACAAGCTTTCCAAAGATAAGTAAAGAGACAATTCATTCATTTTTTTACCACCGAGAACCCGACACCTAAGCTAACGTCATGAAAGGTTTTCAACGCACCTTGAAAGAGCACACGTGGAAAGACAACAACGTTTTACTGCTCCTGGTCAAAGCGTAAAAACAATCTTAACTTCATCTTTGGAAGAAAACATCATTGAATGTTTGAGAAGAAATGCCCAGAAGACGCGATTCAATAATATAAAATTATAAAGCACATGTTCTATGTTGTGTGGACAGTAAGATGTGTATTTTCCTCATGAACGCAGTCTTTGATATTCCTTGCAAGATTTAGTGACCTATTTTGATCGTGTACATCAATGGTCAAATAATCTCTCAATCAATGGAATTTTAATTTGATTTGAGATCATTGTTAAACTTGCAAATAATTGGTTATTTGAATAACTAAAATATGTTGATGTCCTATTATGTATTGGTTAATTGTTTTCTTTGAATACAAATGTTATCTTTTAAAAATGTTGTTGGAATGTTAATATTTTTTGTTTAAAATCACGCCAATGTTCTTTGACGTCTCTCTTTCCCTCACTATGAGATGAGCTATAGCGTTCCAATCCAAAGACAATTGTAGGAATGTATTTTATCGCGTCCGCGCTTGAAGCGAGCCGGTCCCCTGTCTGATCATTCAGTGTTTACTCGTCAACCTACGAAGATATGTTTAAGACTAACAAAGCTGAATGAAGCCCACGTCAATTTACATTGTGTCAGGCAACATCTGATACCCAAGCCTAAAAAGATATAGAATGTTATGATGCTGAAAATAGCCTAAGATCTGACAAAAAAGGTACATAAACATGAATTAACAAGAAGAATGAGCCGAGAAGTACATACTTTAGAAACAGCAGAGAGAACAGCAGCAGCAGTAGCCACAATAGCAGGGGTAAGACAGCGTTTTTTGCGGATTGCTCTGTGGAAACGAACTAGTTTTCCTTCTTCATGCGAAGAAGCAGTCCATATCATGTGGGAAAGTATGAAGCCAGATGGGGATATACCTTTGGACGATAAGAGATTGCTTTAAACCCCAACAAAGCAGCCGTTTTCAGGCTACCCTAAACAATTTAGAAAAAAAAACTTATTCCTTTGCTAAACTTTCTGTTTTATGTATTAGTAGGTTAAAATAGAAGTGTGCCTATTAACACTTCACTTCTCTGTCTTATAAAATGTGTTTTGTATATGTATGAGTGATAATAAGGTGTGTTGGTAGGGTAGGACAAAAGTGAACGTGAGCATTTATTTAAGGTCTGCACGTTCCACGTTATTAATGGTGGAGTGGGCATTGTTAGTTGTTGTGTTAGGGAGTGTTTTCCTTTCACGTCCGTGATTTAGGCATATACGTTGAAGCGTTCGTCAGTCTGGCTATCCATCTGTAACTAATCAAGATTAAAATATTATTCGAGTCAGCAAACTGGTGGAACTTCAGATGCACCTGAAGTAAGCCAGACACATCTTAGATTATCTGGCTAAGGAGTCGATCCAGAAGGAATCCAGGACAGACAAAGAATATAAGGATAAGAAAAAAGATGAGACAATTAAAATCCTGCCTCACCTCATCCTTAGAGAAAGCTGTGAGGTGAAACCAATAGTGAGGACACCTCCACAGCGCCAAGCACATCTGACGCCAATACAACAAGCACCAAGACCTATTGTTCCCCAGAAAGAAAATTGTTAAGAAGAACAGGAGTTGCACATACATGGGAACCTCAGCTACCACATCATACACAAGTGCAGAATAGAAGAAGTAGGTGAAAACAAGTCTTCATTATCCCTCAAACGGAGGAATGGGATAGTGAAGTCACTCAAGCTGCCTCTGCGCTCCCAACCACAAACATCAATTGGAAACAAGTTTGTAGTCGGCGGTGTATGTCGTACACGTTTTGGGAGGTGCCACCATTATCGAGGTGCATCGCATGTTAAAAGAACCCAGCCCTTCTCAGTGATAACCAGATCTCTAGAATAGAGACTGATCAAGTTGGCGAAAGATATGTGTTTGTGTCTGTGCATGCGCGTACGTGTGTATGCATTTTATTAGCACTCTCATCCCTGTGGTTTATTGGTATGTTATATAGATAGATAAAGCATAGCGTTCCTCAATCGGGCATGTCAACAGAGAATTAATGAAGATGGCCAGTAATATTGTAAACTAAATGATGAAGTTTCAACAGGTAGAACACGACTTGGGGACGATTGCAACAGGATTTGACCTGATTAAATGAAAACACAAACACAGTAAAACCAGACTGGTCCTAAGAAAAGATACCGAGTTAAATCTGTACACACATGCTACTAAATTAAACTCTAAATAGCAGTTTATAACAGTTCAAAAGTTCATAACTTTTCAAATCCGCGTAGTAATTAAGGCAATATTTTACGCTACATCAGAAAAATTGAATTTGCCACATATCTTTGCAAATAAAAAATGTAATACTTACCATTATGGCAGTTTGAAATGGAGAGCATACATTCCTTGATGAGATCCTCAAAGACTAAGTGTCGATTAGAACAGAAACTTGCCTTAAATCTATAGGAAAATAAGTAAGTGTAAAATACCCTTTCATACCGTGTTATTTGTGTTCCTTGCCACATGCAATCTACAACTTGATGCATGCTCGTTTAGTCACTTAACTTGAAAAAGTACTTATCCACCATAGGTAACGTTGTATGCATTTTCTACGAAAATGACTAAATCGTTCTAAGGCGAAACCAAGTTATTCTGTTATAATAAAAGAGGAACTGTTGGTGAAAGTGGATTATGGGTGTTATAGGCCCCATTGAGTGAGCATGGAACTTAATAAAAATTTGAAGAAGTTAAGGACATACTGATAAAGTCAACTAAAAAGGAAAAAAGAAGAAAAGGAGGAGGAGGGAAAAGTAGAAATAAAAAGATGGAATGCAAAGTCGATAAAAGACGAGGTGAATGAAAAGACAAAAAGTTAAGATAGAGAAGAGGAAAGAAAGAAGAAACGGAGGATGAAAAGGAGAAGAAAAAGAAAAATCATGTAGAATAGTAAATAGGATGTTGGTGTACTAAAAGAGGAGAGAGGAGAAAATAGAAGAAAGTTAAAAGATTATTTTCAGGGCTACTCCATTGCCTCGAAAATATATATAATCTCATGCCTAAAAGGTTTCATTCGATTTTATTGTGTGATAGATTTATTTTCATAAATATATGTTTGTGTCATATGTCTATGCTTCTGTATATGTATAAAACTCTGTCTCTAATCCCATATCTATGTCTTTGTCTCTATTTGCACCTAGAGTAACGTGTACATTTCATGCTTTTGTCACACTGTTGCCAATGTCCAGTACGGTGACCTAAATTCCCATTGACTCTAGACAGGCCCATGTTAAAGTCCCTTTTGACCCCATAGTGCAAACCACAAAATGTAACATAGAATGTCTACTTGACCCTATAAATTTTGACCCCATAGTGCAAACTCCTGCGTTTTATGTTTCCGGGGCATTATTTTAACCACCTGTCAAGAAAACTTACTTTACGAAACGTTTCAGTTTATTCGGCCAAATGTTTGGGAAAAAGGGCACGTCCAGTCTGCCCAATGTCCACCTTTGGAAATAACCACGTTAGCAAATGGTCTAGTATAATATATACAAAGGTGATGAATAATGTAACTACCAAATCTTGACATAGGTAATTTAGTGAAATTGCTTCGATATACCAGATCTTTGCAAAGTAATTTAGTTAAATGGTTTACTAGGATGAAAACGAGTTGAAAAAAAATCACTTTTGCGTTCATTATTATCACTTATCAGTCCGAATGAATACAATATAGCAGAGCAAGCAAGAGGCACGTCTTATTTGGCCACTAGGAAATATATATTCTGATCGACTGGATTGCATGCATTCAAGTCAATGTATACGATGCGGAAGTACAGAGTTATTGGTTTGTATGCGGCCCAATCAAAGATAATTATTCAAGGAAACAGGGCATAAATGCGCCAGAAATCCGATATTAATGAGAAACTAGCTTCAATACAATGCCTGAGAAACGCACAAACTGTACACGCTGAGAGGATAATGCAAAATGATGGAAATTTAACTCAAGGCACAAATCCAAAGGAAATGCATTTGTAAAGCATTTTCAATACACAAGGTTGCAGTTTTCTCTATTCCTTTATAATAGTACTTAACAATTAGACACAAGAATAATTATCTCTGAAAGGTTTTTCCAATGTCCTCGGCCATTGTAGATGAAACACGTATTCTGTGAATTTTTTGAGATAATGAGTTGAACTTCATTTCAACGACTGTTGACACTAACATCAGTGTGTGACATATAACATTTAATTTATTTTGTCCAGATTTTGTTATAAACACTTTCAGAAGAAAGAAATATTGTTTACTGGAAATAACTCACTACAATTAAATCTGTATTTACTAATTAGGAAATTAAGATTGCACGTTGTCTTATATATATATATATATATATATATATATATATATATATATATATATATATATATATATATATATATATATATATATATATATATATATATATATATGACATTTCTTTTCATATGATAATAATGAAATGCACAAATAATTTTGGCGATATATTTAATATTTTATTTTCTCAATAATTCATATGTGTTACTGTAATATGTGATAGTTCCATAATTTAATTTACAGATCACAATTAAAAGTATGAGACAAGGAAGACACTCCCCACCCAGAAAGGTTGATATTGGCAAAACAAGCGAAATCAATGACACAATTACGTGGACAAATTACCAGCTTATGACTTCAAATTAATTTATTTTGATTTGTCTTTTTCTTATAAAACCTCTTCTCAACTATAATCAGCCAAAACATCTTAATGAAAGTCTCACCTATCAGAACATGAATGATAATAATAAGAAGAATAAGCATGACGCATCATGTCATAAGAGAAGCAGAAAAACAATGACAACTGATAAAATTTCTCTTCTCTTATACTAGTACTCAGATTCTGGTAGTTTTACTTTTTATGTAAATTTACATTTACCAGATATCATTATCCTTCCTTTTCCCGCTGAGTAGACGCATTCTTTTCTCGTTTCAACCGTTTTGCTGGGTTTGGTGGTCCCGCTTGGTACAAATAGTAACTTAATTGTTTCTTATCTGCAGAGAGATTGTCTCACGTTGATGATCCATTACGCATATGTTTACTGTGATGCCTGATAATGTGAAGCAGAAGATGTACTGGTATGCGGTGTTCTGCAGAACCGATCGATTTTATTTTAATCCGCCAGCATCAATTAATCCCCTTTGAATTATCTGATACCAGTATAAAATGGATACATATTATCATGCTCTGTAACTTCCACAATCTGACATTTTTCGAAAGGATTGTATGCTCTTTAATACACCTTTATATCTTCAACCCTTCCAATATCATACCTCTGGGGCAGGATGCACTGCCGATTAACTTCACGATTTAAAGATATAATCTCCGTTTCGTCAAATTTTTTATTGAATCTGTTTGTCATATAACTTAAGCTAAGATCTTAACTTGTGGGCTGTGTGAAATAGCTGAACTAAATACATCAACATATAACTACTAGAAAAGACGTTTGAGAGAGAGAGAGAGAGAGAGAGAGAGAGAGAGAGAGAGAGAGAGAGAGAGAGAGAGAGAGAGAGAGAGAGAGAGAGAGAGAGAGAGAGAGAGAGAGAGGTGACTAAGATTGGTACATTTTCATTAACACCCCCTCCTTTATGATTTCGCCACCCACTTGCCTGTCTGAACCGAAGTAAATTATTTGAGATATACTCAGTAATAGAATGCAAACTGACCACTCCATTTGCCGCGACAATTTGCGAAATATTCGTATATTACTCATGCTTCCAGATATTTTCCATAATCACTTTAAACAAACGTGAACTTCAACACACACATACACAAACACACACACACACACACACACACACACACACACACATATATATATATATATATATATATATATATATATATATATGTAATAATTGTATACAGAATAATGATGTTATCAGGTACAGTTAACTTGGTTTGCTAAAATTATGTACAGTTGGCAATAATAACGTTTTATAAAAAACAAAAACGATATTTAATGACCGATAAAGTCAGGACTTTTTTCTTTTTTCTCTCCCTTTCAGCTTCTATTATTTATCAAGAGACGTTAACTTCATGTGTAGAAATAGCGACAAAGACTCATATTGAAGGCCCAAATCGTTTACATCTCATAATAAATTAATCATGGTCTTTCAAAACTATTTCAAACAAGTTCTTTGTTAGCACAAAATTAATTAAAGGTTTTCAACTTTTGAAATTCTAATTAGCATTTTGGCATTCGTTTCCAATTGCTGCTTTCCTCTCGTTTTCATTATGTGGAAATTTATATTGTTCATGTAGATGATACACAGTTCTGCTTTCTACTACCATTCAGCTTTGTACAGTCTACTAGCTTGACAATTCAGCTTTGTACAGTCTACGAGCTTGATCATTCTGCTTTGTACAGTCTACTAGCTTGACAATTCAGCTTTGTACAGTCTACGAGCTTGATCATTCTACTTTGTACCGTCTACTAGCTTGACCATTCCGCTTTGTACAGTCTACTAGCTTGACCATTCGGTTTTTGTACAGTCTACTAGCTTGATCATTCTGCCTTTTACAGTCTACTAGCTTGATCATTCTGCTTTTTACAGTCTACTAGCTTGACCATTCCGCTTTGTACAGTCTACCAGCTTTATCATTCGGCTTTTGTACAGTCTACTAGCTTTATCATTCTGCTTTTACAGTCTACTAGCTTGTTCATTCTGCTTTGCACAGTCTACTAGCTTGATCATTTTGCTTTGTACAGCCTATTAGCTTGATCATTCAGCTTTGTACAATCTCCTAGCTTGATCATTCATCTTTGTACAGTCTCCTAGCTTGTCCATTCCGCTTTGTACAACCTAATAGCTTGACCATTCTGCTTTGTACAGTCTACTAGCTTTGGTCATTCTGCTTTGTAAGTCTACTAGCTTAACCATTCAGCTTTGTTCAGTCTTCTACATTTTCTATTCCTTCTGTTTGTGTTATTCAACGTTTTAACATTTGAATATCTGATTGGAGACTGTATGTATTCCTGCATGATTTTTCAATATCTTTTTATTTTCTTTTGCCAATCCTTCTAGATGTCATTTCTTTTGTTAATTTTTCAAACACAAATCGTCCGCTAATGATAGTTTTGATGCCTTTTGTCAGTCGTAAATATTTTATATTCTTTTAATCCTTCATAATAAATATCTGCCAATTCCAGTTTTAAATGAATTATATTTATGTGTTTAATATTATTCCAACTTAATTTTTAATATTTACCATATCCTATATTTTGTTTAGCAAATCCTTGTTTTGATAAACTCGTGCCAATCATGTTTGGCGCATTATTAAAAATTTTATGTTTATCAAATCTGCTGATCAAAATACTTTTCTTCATAACCAAGCATACAATTTAATGGTCACCAATGCTTTAGCCGTTAATTGCTGTCTTACTAAATCATTTTCCGTTGGTTCTATACTCTTTTTCCCACCTTGAGCAACTACATCTTGTCCATACTGTCTATACATTGTTTAATATCTGCATCTTTATTTTTGTTCTTAAATTTCGTTATCGCCTTTGCATGCATCAGAGACGGATTGCGTTTATTGTCCTTAGCAATTAAAATACATTAAAAGGATGAAGAATCACCGATTTACGCTCATATAAATGAATTGTTTTCACAAGTAGAACAAGCGAATTCGTATCATCGTACATCAACTATTATTCATGTGTGTAGACGTACTTTACAACATGACCATTATACAGAACGTACGCATAGATCCAGCTATTTAATTAAACTTGACATCAATTTCTTAAATCAATGGAGTGAATTTACGATATTATCGATTCTAACTTATTACTGTTTCCGACTACCACAACGTTCGTCAGCTAAAAAAAGTATTTTTTACCATCATTAGTCACTTTGGCATCGAATTGCTACTTGAAATTACTTTTTGGCATTTTTTACATCTTCGTATTTTGAAAGAACTGTTTTTTATTTTGTTATTAGGTGAATTGGTCTCTATAATTTGGTAAAAGACTTGAAAAATACATTTCGACAAGGGCGGACTATGGTGTTTTTGTATATTATTCACGTCTGTGTTCGACTAAATACTTTTTTAAGTGACAAATACAAAAGGCATGGTCAAAATTTATGTAAATTTAAAAAAACCATTGTCTCTGGTATATTAATGTAAGATTGACGAGGGTTGGCTATATAATTAATTTTACTACTTATCTCACCAAATTATTTCACTTGTACATCACAAAGAAACAAACAATTACGTGACAGTACTTTCAGGACAACACATAACCTTGGTACAAAGAAAATAAAAAATTCAGCACGATGCACGTCTGAACGATCACATTGTTGATTAGTCTGTTCCGAATACAACTCTTTTAACGATGTGCTTGACTGCTATAAACTTGTTTAATTGGGTGTTGAGAGAAACATCGCATGTGAATACAGCTTTCTGCATTTTTTGAAATATTGAAGGGTAAGACATAAAAAAGCTCATTAGTTTTAATTCGGTAGTTAATTTAGCACGAGGGCAGGTAAGTTATAGAGGTTCTTTACTATCGTGAACGCTGTTTCCATTGGTTTAAGGAATGCCTGAACAATATACGCTAATGCTTTAAAACCAAGGATCAAATGTTTTGATTACCAGCCGTAGGAATGGTTCAGCAAACTCATTTGATGACCGTGCAATGTGCCCATATTCGGCATACATTTTAAATGCTATGAACATTTGCCGATCACAATTTATGCAGTTGTTGCAGTCTAATTTGTCTACTACAAAATTCTATCCATTAACAATATAACCGAGTACTCTACCATCGTTTGCGGGATATCCTACTCGATTCCTTACACTGGAAATACGCTGTAAATGACGTCTTACAATTCCTTGGATTGATAGAAAATGGAATGCTATTAAATATAAATGCTATACTTATATTTCTCTAAGCATTAGCTAAATCTGGGAAAAGAGGCTAAAAACGGTCTACTCTGGGTCAGATGGCAGGGTCTGTAAAGTCCAAGTAGTTGTGCCCACGCACAATATACAAGTATACAAATATACAAGCCATGTTAATCCAGATCATTCCTGTTTCTGGTAAGATCATAATTTTCACCGTCATGTTTATGCATTACCGTAAGATATGCTGTAACGTGTTCAAGGAATAATAATGCCAAGATATGCATATAAATCTAGAGCTTTCAATAATCACACTATTTATTTGTCATTGTTATGACTTAGTCAACTATCAGAATAATGCTCATTAGCCTATTTTGCAAACTAGACATACTTTTATTATCAGCCTTATGTCGTGTTTCAATTATTGCAACTCATAAAACGCCTTGATGATTATGTGGGTGTGAATTCATAAGAATTACATTTTTTATTTAAGAGATTGAATTGAAAACATGTGTAGTATGATCGACTGAAATGCAGTTTCACAGTATAATAGAGGACCCTTTTTTGATAGATTTAGTTATTCTTCATTAACAGTGTAAAAACACCATTGACTGGAAGCTTTCTTCGGAGGCGTTAGAGGAATGGACTGCATATGATGCCTGGAACTAAAGATTAGTTTAACTTTCTGGGCAATGTACGAGGTGTTCTAGGCCGGAATTTTAGTTTGAAAAAAACTAAACATTTTATAAAGAAGTACGGAAACTATTGATTTTGGCTAAATTTAGTTAATTTAATTACAAAGTACAATGATAAAGTGGAGAACTGCAAAACTTGCTCGATTTTCTTGTTTACAGTTTTTTTTACAAATTGTCACAATAATGTGCACCTCTCCGGTGGCCTAATGGTTAGAGCGTCCACCATGGATGCGGGACGTCGTGGGTTGGATTCCCGGCCGAGTCATGCCAAAGACTTACAAAAATGGTACTAGCAGCTGCCTCGCTTGGCGCTCAGCATTAATAGATTAGTGTCAGGACTGGTCGGCCTGGTATCAGAATAATGAGACTGGGTGGGACATCATACTACATGTCTGAGGTTTGATGCCCTAGTGCTAGATATCACTATAAACTATCACACTGCAATTATCGTAGCGATATGACTGAAAATCGTTAAAACTACGTTAAAAATCCAAATCACACACACACACACACACACTATATTAATGTATATCGTAGTAGGCATTATTTTGACGCAGCAACTTGCTGCTACCGGATGTAAATATCTTTTTTCCTTATTCATACGTTAATCAATGTTCCAGAAAGTGACACGGCGAAAATCCCAATTAAAACTCATATATAAATAACACTTGCCTATAATGTTTCATGTGCTGAATTAAAATATCAAAAAACTCATTGTCTTGTGTTTCCACGATATTTATACTTTAAGATTTTACGTCTAGGCATGTTTTGTAATTAGGAGCGCTTTAATCACAAATTGTAAAAACTAGTTTTTTCAGTTTGGTCTTAGACCAGTCTAATGAAAAGCTAATACACATATGTTAAGCAATGCCGTATACAAAATATTGTTTCCTTTTCCATTAGGGTGCAAGCATATAGGTATTTTCATCTTTCATGCCACAAGAACGCGATCCATGGTTGTCCGAAACGTTTTAACTGACACATATAGCGTCATTACTTTTGCGCTCAATTTGTATGCTAATTTTTATTGTTATTTAATGACCTTGTGCTTTAAGTCCTGTATAAATTGAATGACATGGAAGGCAGTTCCATCAAAATTTGGGGTAGGAAATTTTGAGTTACTGATGTGTATATGTGTTTTGTTTTAAAACTAAGTGTGTATAAATTATTAACATTAGCTTTTATTGGACATCATATCTAAATAAGGAAAGTAAAGTTAAGACCCAAGGTTATCCAAAATTTCGATTTACCATCAACATGTTTATTATTTACTCCTGGGTGTCCTTGCAAATGCTTATTTAACAAGTGTTTATTTTACAAGTGTTTTATAATCCTAAGGGTAAAAGTTAAGCATTTGGTTTGACAACCGCTTTGTAACAGTTGTATAAATAAATACAATAACGTCTTCTCTGTGGTTAACTGGCATTTTGGTTAGTCTTTATCTGCTAGTTAGACTCAAATGTATCACATAAGTACTTTTAATAATTAATTCTGATCTGTTGATCACCTCTTGACCTGGAAAAACAACAGATGTCTTCGGAACTAATGCTCTCTGCATAACGAAAAGAAAGTAACGGAGAACTTTCTTAACTGTACCTTTTGTCAGCGTCATGATGAAGCAAGGGAAACAATGAAATAAAATAAAAACATACACATACATCTAACTACAACATCAAAATCTGCAATTAAAGTCTAACGTTGCATTGAATAGCATTATTAGGGTATCTAAATTTATTCCAGGGGTGGCCTATCCGAACAAAATGTTATCGGGAGTGGGCTTTGATTTATTTGATCTATATATGTTGTGCATGATGTTGTATATGCTTAACCTTGAGTGTTCACATTATCTTTCTCAAGTTCCGTTTAAAAGAAATATTTGGAGTTTATCAGCGGCGGGTGGAAAACAAAGGATAACCAAATTTAGTATTTTACGATTATGCAGGAAATAGTCTTTTTGCTCTTTAAAACTTAAAGTAATGACTGAATTTGAAAAATATCCCAAAGCTTCCTCATTCATTAATTGAGCAATGTTCGGAAATATTCAAGTCATTGTAAACTTTCAATGTCAATATTTGCTAAGTGTTCAATGTCAAAGTTTATAGTTGAATTTCATCAGCAGCAAAGGAACCGAAATAATTTTATTTGAGGAGAAAATTAACGATGACCGAAAACCTGCTCATACCTTAAAGATTGACAGGAAAAATAAACAAGTTCCATTATCCATGAAGGAATTTTGATTTTGCGAGAATCAATAAGTCACTGTTATTTGAATGGGTAAGTGGTTAAGGCAAGAACATGTTAATTGGTCACTTCGAATTTCTGAAACATAGTTTGACGCAGTCTTGGTAGAGAAGTATCGACGAAATAAATGCAAGAAAAGAAGAGTCAACAAAAAAAACCAAGAAGGGAAATCGTAGTGGCAAAGCAAGTTGGCCAGTTCTCGAGGAGAATCTACGAAAATGGATTGTGGAACAGCGTGCTGCAGGTCATGGACTTTCAACAATTCAAATATAACTTCAATATTGATGGGTAAAAATAAGCAAGTTCCATCATCCATAAAGGAATTTTGATTTTGCGAGAATCAATAAGTGACGTTTATTTGAATGGGTCAGTGGTTAGGGCAAGAACATGTTAATTGGTCACTTCGGATTTCTGACACAAAGTTTGACGCAGTCTTGGTAGAGAAGTATTGGCAAAATAAATGCAAATTAAGTTGTGAAAATATACATTAAAAATGTAAACAACTTAAAATTAAAATAGCTCATTTTTGACACTTTTCAAATTCGACAAACTAAAAACTTATTGCTAAGAGCACATTAAGCAACAACGTGTGGCATAGTTTCATCATTGAATTTGACATGAATATCTTTGCAGGAAACCAGATTGTGATTTATGGAGAAGTTGAAATTTGTTATCCAAATGATAATTGATGACAATAAATTCTGAAATAAAAGATAGAAAAATCATGGGCCTATTATTAGCTGAGTCATTGGTTTAATTCCCTCGAAGTGAAGGTCTTTCTGATAGACTAATTTCATCCAAAACCCATACGCGATCGTTACCAAGATTGTCAGCAAATAAATTAGCTTTATGATTAAGTGTAAGTGCAAGTGTCTTGTATTCAACATTTCTTAAAGAATGTTAAACCTCTTTATTTAACACGTGTGCTAGCAATTACCAGTAGTATATTTTATTATATAAATACCCCTTCTAGATACCATATATATTTTGCGTTTATTTCGAACCTTCATTTAATATCTTTATGATATAGCTGTTAAGGTTTTGTTTTTTTTTTCATCACTTATTGAACCTGGACAATTCTTTTATTTATAAATCTTTAATTATATCTCTTTTGTATCTCAATATAGCCCTACGGTTTTGTTGTGCCGTAACATCCCAATCAATCAGTTAATTAGTCATTCGATCATTTGAATTTGAAAAGTGTTGCTACAGTCAGTGACTGGAAATTTACAGGAAGTGATTTTACGGTTAATTACATAAGCACTCTTTGCAGATGACTGTGTCCTCATAGCACATGAAGACACCCACCTACAGACAATTGTGGACAAGTTCTCTGAATCTTCCAATCTGTTTGGATTCATAATTAGCCTAAAAAAGACAGAAGTCCTCTTCCAACCCGTCCCAAGCACTGTTCCTTCAAAGCCTGCATCACCATCGGCGATACGTAGCTGAAGAATGTGGACAGTTTCAAATACCTAAGCAGTACAATATCCAGTAATGGCTCATTAGACAAAGATATTACTGGGAGGATCCAAAAAAAACAAACTCAGCGAAGCCCTCGGACGACTGCGGACCAATGTCTTGCAGCAAGGACATACGCCTGTCAACAAAGATGAAGGTGTACAATGCAGTTGTTTTCACGTTCCTCTTGTATGGCTGTGAAACATGGACTGTCTACAGAAGGCACATGAGTCAGTTGGAACAATTCCACCAGCACTCCCTGAGATCCATCATTCTGATTAGGTGGCAAGACCGAATCCCCAACCAGAAAGTCCTTGATAGAATCAACGCTACAAGCTCCGAAGCGAAACTAATCCAGTCCCAGCTTCGTTGGACTGATCATGTCATCCATATAAAGAGCTGTTCTTTGGTGAGCTTGTCTAGGGCAGCCAAAGCCAAGGCCGATCTCAATAGAGGTAAATCAAGACGCACATCAAATTAGCAGACCTTCAACCTTGATCTTGCTGCCTCAGAATGAAATCATTGGGGGCCATGACCAGAAAAGTCAGTTCCTCCTTCGAGGCACACCAACGTCAGTGTCTTGCTCCAGCTCGTGAGAGACTTCAAAGGTTCACAGAGCTGCATCCAAACCATCCACAACCGGCGTCCTATGCCCCACATGCAGTTGGATGTATGCAACGGAATTTGGACTCTAAAGCCACATGCGACTTCATCGTTGATGAGACTGCACAAAATATCTTTCTCTGTCCCCGAAAAACTACTAAAAATACTTCTTTTATTGACCTAGCAGCAGAAAGGGTGACCCGACCATTTGCTTGAATTGCCTTTGTTGGAAACAAACGGTTTCTTACAAAGAAATAAAAATATAAGGTCAATAATGCCAAACCAAAGCCTTTAACTGGCCTAGAGTTTCTATAATTGGGTTAGCTCATTCTGTTGCATTATCTTTGACGTTTGGTTTCATTTCTTTTTGGCGTGTTCGTTTACTCTTTGGTTACTCACTTTTGGTCCTTCACCCTTTCTGTTGCTATAATTAAATCATCATTATATAAGTAAAGGAATTTCATGCAGGTAGATTAGCTCGAAAGCGACTAGAGACAATTAACAAATATCACTCCGTCCGTGATTATGTCAAACAACAACTACAATAACGTCAACAAACGCAGGAAGAACAGGCCGAAGAAACAGAACGGTTATTTAAACATGTTACAGGAACTACCAAAGGTCTTCTTCCCGCTCTAGAGCAAACCAATAAAGCAACTGGAAAAATAGTCAAGCGAACTAAGAAAGCAGAAATTCCGGCTGAAATAGCTCAGCCACAATTACAAGAATAAATTCAAGTACTTAAGAGCGTTGATAAAGTTCGTGAGGAGATTGGTGATATAAAGGAACGTATGCTTGAATTAGAACCAAGATTAATCTGGTTTGATAAATTTACCTTAGGAGATATATCCTATAGAAAAATATTAACCAGATAAGTTTATATGTGTTTGATTTGTAAACTTATGGAAATAGAGAGGATTTTCTGAAACCCCAGTATGCTAATTATTGTGTAGATCGCGAAACCTGGTAAAAGTCAATATTTCACATACACTACAATGCTGATCATGCCTGAGGTAATGATCCAAGATAAAATGCATTAATTGATGAAACAAAATAACTATCTTACACAACAACAATCAAAACTCCAAAAGATTATCTCTCTGACGCCTCCAATACCACGATCGCCAAAATTGTATGATATAGATATTGATTCTGATACCTCTGGAAGAGGTCTTGTTACCTGAGGAAGAGGTCTTATTACTCCTTGTCCCGATAACATCATTGCCGATGTTGAATGACTATAATTTGTCTTTATCCGAACACTAATCGGTAATATTTCAACAGAAATCATTCATGAAGCAACTTATATTTGTCATGGAGTATTTACAGGTGTTGGTATGGATATTGGTGTTTATTGATCCCTCATTAACGAGTTTGTTGATGATTACTTGAAGCAATTAGATATAATGGATATAATAAGGTAAGCATATATAATACTTAAGTTAGACCAGATATGGTGGGAGTAATAAATTCACCGTTACCAATATACAAAACGATCTCCAGAGATGGATTCGTGATGTTGTTCAGGGTCTAGTTAGAAGGTTAGTGACTCTTGAAAGCGGATAATACTGACTATGGAATTGATGATGGAGTTGGTTTTGTCACCAATGGTGTCATGGCGTTATTTAACAGTGCCACATAAGTAAATGACGGGAAGAATATTGAATGATGCCACGATAGTATTTAACATTGCAAGATATTCCGATGATTGCTCAATGTCAGCTGACCCGTCAGTGATATTTACGGAAAACAGAAACGTAACATTAAATGCAAATGGAGACAAAGTTGTGTCTATGAATGAAAACTAAAACTTGAGATTCACATCATGTCGATCAATGTTGAACGATAATGAAGTATTTTCATGTGTAATTCCACTGTCATATATATTTGAATTCTACAGAAATGTTACAAAAATTATTTCCGAGCCAAGCATAATGTTGTCAGAAAAGCCAAGCGCAGCACATTATGGAAACGTAATACTTATAAAACTTTCACTGTGGATTCTGACAATGACTCTATTACCGAATAACAACGGTTACTTTTTTATGGATACTGGCAGTAAATCAACGTTGTCATAGTTGACTATGACCACAGATAGAATTCAAGTAACATGAATTGTTTATTCACATGACAGAAAGCATCACAGGAAGGTGTCTCTGCACCGCGACATATATTTATTACTTTCCAAGATGCTGCACGTGTAAACTAGCAGTTACGTAGCATAAACATATTTGACAAACTTGGAGTTTCTGAAGTTTCTTTGAGGATAAATAGACATCAATAATCAGCTAAGGATATATTACTGAATTTTGATAATAATCAAGTTGCACGTGCGTATCATCGTTTGATGACATTCATGGCCGTGATCAAAATGATCTCAGCTGCAATTTACAACACTGTATCCGATCTATTGTTTCTCACTGGAACACTTGGCTTTGTTTAGACAATCAGTAGCTGATATGCATGTTTTGGCTGGTGTAAAAATCGCTGTTATACTCAGCGATAAATCGATGTTGCTTGAAGGTGTTGCTAGACGAATGAGAGTTATTGAATCTCCAAGTAGAAAATATGTAAAGTAAATAATTGTTCATGATATTATAATGTCATATCATGATGCAAGTGTCAGTCTGACTCCAGGTCAATGTTAAAAGCAACAAGCAGTATAAAAAGATAATTGGAGTACAAATATCACTGAAAAACGAACAGACAGCAGATTGTCCGAATAACTATCATTATCAGAAAGTTAAATCAGGCATTTTAATAAAGAAAAACAATCAAAGACCGGAGTACAACTTAATCTTCTGCGGGTGCCATTACAAATATAGCTAAGACGTGTGACATATTTCCACTTTTTTATCTATACCATCAATTATAGCCGCTATTGCAAACGCACCCGCGTTTGGTGCTGTTGGAACTGCCGCAGGAATGGCACTAAAGGAAGCAAAAGGTCACAGGATAAAAGCCTGCAAACAAAAACAAAACGGAAAGGGTCTCAAAATGTCAGGAACCCCTCATTCGTGGTTCGCCGCCAGAAACAATACATCTTTGTTTCTTTCTATGTCCAATTTTGATTTACTTAATGCTGATTAAACACTAAACATCAAAATCTTCAGAGGCGTTTTTATGCGTGATCAATTATCAGATAAACCAAACAATGCTGAAACATGTATAATTAATCTCGATTAAAAATACTTTAGTCTGGTACCCATTGGGTTGCATACGGATTGTTCCATGTGGAATTGTTTATTTCGAATCATATGGGTTGCCAAAACTACAAGAACTTTTACAATATAGTTATTTAGCCTTTCATATACCAGTATGGTATTCAATATTACCAACACAAACAATAACAGATCCGCCAAATTGTGGTCGTGCAGTGCTCGCTGTACTCAACGTTTTATCATCATCAATAGCCACCTCATAAAGTCTTACTCTGTATACCACACTGCCTAACGATTAAACCTGACATTAGTAAATATAATGGTAGATATTTACGGAGATTTTCTCGCGGTAGGATTCGGAAGCAAAATTACTTATCCAAGTATGCAACGCTCAAAAACGAAATCTATAATATATTCAACATTACAAGTGTGTATCAATATGAAATTGTTGTTTATCAATATAAACAAGGACGATTAAAACAGGTAATATACAACTGCCAGATGTGCTCAATAATATCGTTACGTTTACTGATCAAGGTAAAATACAAGATTCAGGTAAGTCCCCAACAAAAAAACATCTCGATGATCAATAATCTTAGTTTGTGTTAGATAACAGTGGTATAATGCGTGCATTTCTCGATAAGAAAAATAATGGCATTAATAATCTCAGAACACTAAAATTGGATTTCGACGCTGCAACAGAAACGTACGCTGATGATAGCATAATTACTACGGCGACATCATTACCAACAATCAACGATGGAATAACCGCATTCAGAACTGAATTTTCAAAGAACGTACAAATGTTCTTGAATTTTCGTAGAAATATAAACAGGGCTATAAACGATTTTACGGAAGTCCTAAGGTTATTGATATCAAACTAGATGAAGTTAAAATAAAACTCGATAACATCATTAGTTTTATTCCTGATATTATATTTTTCTGGAACCCTGTCTATTATTTTAAATAAAGATAATGAAAAAACCTTTATACTAGAACAATCTGATACAAGATAGCCACAGTGTCTTACTCTTAGCGTCTGGAATTTTCAGCTGAAGCACTTCAATTAACTATTTAATGAAATACAATGAATCAAAATGCAACTGATGCTCAATATTACATATACATGAGAGTGAAAACCAAATAAGAATATCGTTGACGAATTCACAGTTAAAGTAAAAATATACCGCAGACTTGTAGTTGTCGTTGACATAATTGTTTATTCGGTATACGTTGTTATCGCTTGAGCCGGCGCATTATTATCAACAATAACAATGACATCGCCAGTAGGTGTATTAATTGTCATTTCATCTGCAACAACAATTACTGGTATTTTTAATATAATTGCGAAGAAAATAGCTACATGCATAAACGCAAAATTACACGAGCACAGAGAAAAGCTACACGCTGCGACGTTAGCGTATTCCAAATTATCATCGTTTATTTTTTCTTACCGCAATGCTAATAAAAGCTTACAATGAAGTATTTGACGAAAATATAAAACATCAATTGGATTACCTGTATCTAGACTTAATGCAGCGATATCAAGGTCCTGATTTAAAATCAGAATTGTTTTGAATAATAATGTAGTCGTCGCAAGAACAACTACAATAAATCATTACTAATACAGCACCAACACATATCACAATGATTTCAGCGAGTTCAGTTAATCCTGAATTTAGAGTTAACTTTCTAACTGCAATGCAAGCGAGAGAAATAGCGCTGGCTTAATTATGTGTTGATTACAGCTGGTCAAATATTAGATCAAAATCAGTCGGTGGGTTACCCACACATACTTCGCTGCTTTTTGCAAAGAAAACAAACCCGATGAAACTCCTGATTGGCAAGTTGCTGGAATTCCAACGGGCAGTTGTCAGATTGAAAAAATTAACGATGAGTGTAAACGTAAAATTAGATATATTACTGGCAGAGAATCCAAGATAGCTATAATTGTTCACGATTCAACATTGTCAGCGGCGATTGAAATAAATGCAGAGGATTATGTTGTAAATATTTATCAATCGTCAATCCTATCTGTGTTAGGATGTCAAGAAATTCAATCAGTTTACAATGAAGCACTATAACCAAAACGATCAAATTTTATCACAGATAAGAAAGTATTTATAACACTTCTAGAATATCGAAAGAACCTACACTGGACGTCGTTAATCAGGTAAAAAATATCACTGGAGCTGACGGTAAAGAAATTCCTCAAATAAGGAATTTTTGGGTATCGATTAAATTAGATTAATACTTTCTAAATTAGATTTTATTAAATCGTTTACTACCGCGATCATACTAACATTAAAAATCTACTTTCAGCGCTAATTCAACATTACAGTGATTATAGAAAACAACAGACTAAAGAAAATAATGATAATTTGATGCATATTGTTTTTCACCTGCATTTTGTCAGTAAAGTTATTATTGAAAATATAAAATCCTACAGTGAGTAAAAACCGTACAACAGAGATATGCAGTCGCACAAAGTTCTTTTCCTTTTATCCGAACTCGATTTTGATATGGGACAAGAAATCGGCATTATTGTCATTGACAGTTTTCCAAGATGCTCGTGTCATAGAAACAATATCCCCACCGATTTATATATATATATATATATATATATATATATATATATATATATATATATATATATATATATATATATATATATATATATATACATATATATATATATACATACGTATATATATATATATATATATATATGTATATTATATATATATATATATATATATATATATATATATATATATATATATATATATATATATATATATATATATATATATATATATATATATATATATATATATATATATACATATATATATATATATATATATATATATATATATATATATATATATATACACATTGAACAGAATTTGTTTGTAAGTAAATATTATAATCAGAATAAATATTATCAGGATAAAACATTTATATTATTATCAGGGTAACTATTATACCCAGAATAAAAAACAAATAATAATTCTGATTAAAATTAGCCTGATCCTGAATAATACAAATAAATATTTCTGAATAAAAAATAGATACCTTTTTATATAGTTGTTTGAGTCTCTCACGTACTCTGCTAGGTGATTGGTTTACCCTTTACCACAGTCAGTGGGCCAGTACCTTTGCTGTCAAGTCTTTCACGTTCACCTTAATGATGGTTTCTTTCATTCTTTGCACAATCAAGGAACACAATCGTTTTCATTCCTAACTGCCTTACACGATTATTCATTCTTTTTTTTTTGTTTCGTATTCGTGAGATAATTGTGAACTTTTTCTTTCAATCGAAATGTCGAGCGGAACAAAGAGGTTAACTTGCGTTTCGTTGATTATTGCCTATTTTCTAACATTGATCGATGAATCAGCTTCATCTATCTATCATCAGATGGTAATATATATTTATTTTCAAACTTTCTTTGATGTAATGGTTCTAAATCACACACAATCTTTCGAGAATTAACGATTTCAGAGATTTTGATTCTGATTGATGGGTATATTGCCTCAATTCATTCAGATTATCAGGCAAATAGTACTGAATCAGAATAAAAAGAAAAAATATTACTGAATATAAAAGTAAAAATATTTCTGAAGACAGAAATAAGCAGGAACAGTCAGTCATCCAGAGGATGTTTACCATTCCACGGTTCCCTTCATTGCGGGCACAGTTTATGGGGGCCTAATGTTTTGGAATTGTCGTTTGCGTTGATAACACTAACTTTTGTGAAAGCTTTTCTTATGTCCCACAGGCACCAATGACGCTTTTTGTCACGGGAATCACATTCCAGGCCTCATTATGAGAATCCAACGATCTAACACGTTGTCTTTGTCCGATTCTTATACTAATAAGTTATCTACAATAGGATAAGCAGCCAACATAAGTGCGACCAGCATACTTGAATAAATCATAATTATTGTAAACTATAGTATGGATTTACCTCAATTTCCAAATAAATATCATGAAATATAATCTATATTAGATAATTTTACACAAGACGTTTTCAAGTTAAACAGTACATATAGATGAATATAACCTGTCATCTGGAAGATCTAATAACTTATCTAATTATAAGCAGACATAGTGAATAAAATTAAATTTTGTATACTGTAGCGCGGTTTTACTTTAATTTTAATGTAATTCATAAAATATACTGCACAAAATAATCGCATAAACATTTTCTGCACAAGTGTCGTTAACGAGGTTAAAGTGCTGTATAAAACAGTGTTTACATTAAGGTAAGAGCTAAAAATACCTCACATGGATTTGTAATATTACGTGACTTAATATTTTTCTCAATTTATCAGAAAAGTCAAAAGGTGTAAATATTCTTCTTGTGTTGTTAAATATACTTTGCAAAATATTTATTATACCTGGTGTTCAGGGGATATGGATATAATTAAGCTCTAAAGATATTTTTCAAAAGCACAAGCTACCCCACACGGATTTATAACAAAAAATTTGCATAATCCCAAATCTAGGTACCGTACAGGTCATGCTAAAAGTTTTGAAAGTCTAATATTACAATGATTTAATTATATCAGCAGAAAATGTGAGCAACTAAAATTGAGTGAACGAAAATTAAACAAGCACGCTATGAACATGTAAAAACAAACGTCAAAGATAAAGTAACAAAATGAGCCAACCCAATTAGAAAAATTCTCGGTCAGTTAGATGCTTAGTTTTGGGGTTATTGATCTTATATTTTCAATTTTTGATTTAAGGAAAATTTATTGTTTAAACAAAGACAATTCAAGCAAGTGGTTTGTTCACCCTATCTTATGCTGACTGAAAGATTGGTGAACCGCCATTTTCGAAATTCGCGTTTAATTGTATCCAGACCCGCCAATTATTTTGTTTTTATTTTTAGTGGCAATATCAGTATTATGAGTAATATACTTAGAGGGATAGTAAAATAAACCTTTTGTTCGCAAAGGCACGACGTGTGTCATTGTTGGTCTCTGTAAAGTTAGACCTGTCAAGTGTTTAGAGAATATGATGAACTAGTGAAAGAGATTATGAGATTAATCGGGCTACAATAGCTGTGGTCATTATATACAAACACGTTGATAAATTAGTTCAGTTTAGAGAATATTAATGATAAGAGGATCAGTTGTTTGCAATATCTTAATTATCAGTTTGAGGAATGCCATTGACTATAGTTTCACATGAACATGCAAGTACTCGTTTCGTAAGTTCTCGCAAGTGATTGTATATGGATCTGTTATAACTGTTTGAGGCGATGACTTCTTTCAAAAAGGAACGTTTATATTTTAAAATGAGGAGTTTGACATTGTTCATCCTTGTCACGTTTGCTTGGCCCGGTTATCAGGAAGTGTATAAACATATATATTATTACAGCTTTGATGTTCTAACAAAGCCGCAGGCTAAAGAATGTCCGCGGGGTGAAAGGGAGTGTTCTCATCCCTCCTCACCTGAGCAGACAGCGAGAAGACATTGTCCGCTAAGTTTGATTGGAATAATCTCCAGCGACATCCAATCGGAATTAAGAATGAGGGTGTGATTAAAACTTAGATTGGGATTATAGTTCAAATTCGCAGCCAAATATTTAGCAGACGCCTAAAGAGATTTATAGGCTTTAGGGTTACTCAGAGGGGCCACTCGTAATTTGGCGGTAAAACGTACCACCAGATTGTAAGAGAAGAAAAGCTTCGATTTTTGCTTGATTTTTGCGAAATAGTAAGGCATCATAATTGAAATCATTTGTAAAATGTGTACTTAATTACTGTGATTGTATGTAGAATTACCTTTGTAGTGCTTCATTTATATGCATATTTGAGAAATGGATTTGTGTTTACGTAGAGAATTATGTAGATTGTTAGTTTGACAGATTTAATTTTGTTATTTGCTGGTAGGTTACTTAGCAGTAGTCAGAACATTTAGTAGTTTACGCATGTCTGAATTGCGACTTTGGGGAAATGATTGAAGTGTGAAATATTATTTACAATATATGTGTGAATGCATCAGAGCATGCATATTTGAATATTTGTATATTCTGTATGAGTTGTAATGTACGAGATGCGTCGGATTATTGTGATATTGTCAGTATATTGGGATTAGGAGTATGTAACGAAGTGAAGGAATTGATTGTTGTATGTAAAAGAGTAATTGTTACCGTGCTTTTATTATGTCGTGTTTATAATGTGGTGTTTTTCAATGCAATAAAGTATGCCTATTTCAATCTGAATGAATGCGTGAATGAAGAAGATTAATAGCCTTAATCTGATGATAAGCTGTATCTAGTGTGAGATGAAAGCGCTGATGTAAAAATAGTGTACCATCCTCGTGTTTTCACAGGAAGCTTTACGGGGACAGAACATCCGGTTCAAATTCAGTAGTCTTGAGCCACTAAGAAGCAGATGGAAGTTAAGACTTGTAGAGCCGTCAGGAGTCGACAAAAGTGTAGTCGGTGTAGAGAGGAGGGATAGAAGGTATATGAGGAAATAGAGGAGGAGAAGGAGTGTAAGAAGAGGAGGAATAGGAGAAGGAACTTGCAGGGACTTTGAGAGGGAGAGAAGTAGTTAGGAGATTGGAGAGAAGAATACACAGATGAGTAGAACACAAGAACAGGTGGAAAACCCTCACACTACGAATCAAGTGATGCAATAGGCTATTAAAAAGCCAAGCGGAAGAAGTGTACTTGGGGAATTTGAATTATTTAACCATATAATTATTTTTAAATTATTTTTCTTGAACTTCACACTTTGTGTATATTCAATCATTTTACCGATGGTATTGCTCACTGGGAACTCGGAATCTTTCACTAATTCAACATGCAACCAAAATCGACCCTGTGTGACGTTTAAAATAATTTACATAAAATAATGGAACCACTCCACTACAATCCCCCAAACTGATTTCTATCAATGGGGGTAACCTTCACAATCCTTAAACCATAATTTGTAAATTCCTTACATTCATTATAGTCTCGTTTACATTGCGCATCAGCGATTTCATTTTTATACCAGTCTGGGTGTTTTGATCATTCGTTTTGATTTTAATGACAAATAACTAGCGTGATTTACATGGCCGAACACCCAGACATATTTTCACTATGAAATATGTAGAGACAAAAAATTATAACGGCATTAGTTTTTCAATCATTGTATTTACTTGAATACATGATTTTCAAAATATTTAATTTTGTTAGAACTTTGTGTGGCCATTTATATTGTTATCGATTGTACAATCTATGCTATTACAGAGAGAGGAACACTTTTATACAATCTATACTATTACAGAGTGCTGACCACTTTTATATAATCTATGCTATTACAGAGTTCTGAATACTTTTATACAATTTATACTATTACAGAGTGCTGAACACTTTTATATAATCTATGCTATTACAGAGAGCTGAACACTTTTATACAATCTATACTATTACAGAGTGCTGAACACTTTTATACAATCTATACTATTACAGAGTGCTGAACACTTTTATACAATCTATACTATTACAGAGTGCTGAACACTTTTATACAATCTAAGGCAACAAATAAGGACACAAGGCTTTATGAACGAAAACAAAATGTAAGTAGAAGGAAAACAAATCCCGACCTGTATTCTCGGGATCAAAATAATAGAATCCATCAAGATTGAGCGGTTCTTTCTCTTTAAATAGAGGATCCCATAAACATTCCTTCTATATAATTCAACTGCTTTGATTTTATAGTTGCCCATGTTCGTATTTGTTTGCAATTATTCTTAAAACTCTTACAGATTCATTTTTATGTTACACTATGAAAAACATCGGAGACAAACCCTTTCATATTTCACAAATCTTATCATGAACTCATTGCCCAATTTGAAAATTACACAAGAATTTATGCTGATGGATAAAATGATAAGGAAATGCTGATGAAACCTTTGTTAGTGGAAAACACACAATAAAAGTGTGCTTCAATTTTTTTCATACGCAATTAGAGCACCAGACCATTCGTCGAATGTACTCATGTATTCATGTGACCCTAGGTCAACGAATCCAAAACGAGGCTAAGCTAGGCACCAGCCTATAGATTTGTTAGAGCCAGGGAGCCTAATAATGGCAGATAAGGCTTATGTTAAAATTAAGGAGAAACAGATTAACAGAATATCCTATACATGAAATGACCAAAAGTTTTATTGTTAGGAAGGATTTTCCCTATTATGCATAATTTATCTAATGTCTGCATGTACATATTGCGAGTTAAAATTCATCCATCTACTAACTCCACAAAAAAACTTAAATATAATCAATGAAACAGTTCAGATAAATTCGTATGATTGGGGGCAGGGTGCTTTGACTATATATATATATATATATATATATATATATATATATATATATATATATATATATATATATATATATATATATATATATATATATATATATATATATATATATATATATATATATATATATATATATATATATAGGTGTGTGTATTTGTGTGCGATTGGCTTTCAAACAGCTTTGAATAAATAATCCTTCTCTTTTGTGGGTAAATATATAACATCCAGTCTGTTATTGAAACAAAGAAAAATGTGTTTGTATGAATAATATCGTATATCTATATTGGCAGTTGACAAATGATTCACAAAAGAAAAAAGTATGTCATTTAAAGAGGAAAATCCCAGTCCTTCAGGTACTAAAAGCATAAAAGCATCAGTCATCATAAAAAACACTTTTCATTCAAATTAAAATGAAGGATGCGCACATGTACACATGTACTACTGGTTTAGGGGACGTGGTTGGTTAAAAGGGCAGTTTGGATCACTATGCACATTTTGTACATGATTTATATCATACCTAATCAGAAACAACATTCATGCGTTAAATAGTTTCTTCTTTCTTTTGTTAACTTGTATTTTGTGTGCTGTAGAGGAAAAGTACACTCGAGATAAGATGTAAATCAATTTACGTTTTAGAGAATGGACATGTACAGTAAATTTTCGCAACTATAATATATACAGTGATAATTCTATAATAAAAAAATATTCTTACGCAAAAGGAAACAATCTCTTAAATATACATTACATCCATTACATCCGATATTAATATAATATATTCTCTAGCAAAAGGAATCTACATAATATAATAATATGCAGTATAGTCGCGATCTGCCTAGCTTAGCCTCGTTTTCGCGAAACATTAATATTCATGAGGATCTCATTAGGAATGGGCTATAGACCTTGCTCTCTCTCTGGTATTGAAAACGTACATATTATAGACAACATGATGTGCTCTGACTCACTATCAGTACTTCAGTTACTACGTAATAGAAAACTGGAGAACCTATTAATAGCCAATATTACTATGCTGAGTATACTGTTGGTTATCCAGCCATGTTAACATTAAAGGTAATGAAAAAGCAGACCGCGCTAGGATGGCCCTATCCCTTTAACCAACTGATTTTAAAATACGGAATACTGATTTTAAAATTAGTATCAAAGAATCTTTACGTCATCAACGGCAGGCATAACGGAAATTTGCCGTGAATAACAAACTTCATACTATCAAGCCATACATAGGAGAATTGGACTCCTTCTTACAGAAACATCCGTAGAGGGAATGGGAGGTAGTCATTGCAAGAATGTGAATTTGCCATATGTATATAACCCACTCGCACATACTAAAAAAGACTCACCATAGTGCATGTCTTGCAATGAACCATTCACCGTTAAAGCACTTTATGTTAGAGTGGTTGTATCTCCAACCTACGTGCGACCAGTATTACAAAGTGCATGATATTAGTGAACTCTTTGATATAGTCAGCGTGGCTTGTATTAGAGACTTCCTGAAGGAAGTAGACATTTATTACAAGCTATAGATTTTATGCTATGACTTTGAGCAGTTTGTATATACAGTCCCTTATATTTCATTACCTTTCATCTGCCTTCATTAGCATACCCATTTATATTTCCCGTTGATTGGGGAGCTTAATTTATTTTTTAGCGTTACCATCTTTTCCTTTTACTTTCAACTGCTTGGTTTCGCATTGCTGGTCGATACGAAAGATATTCCCACTTTTAAACGATCAAAGACATAACCTTTTGTATGGCGCTAAATAACCTAATAGTGCTGGTACGCTGTAACAATATAATCAACCAACCATCCAATCGTATTTTTCTTCTGCTATAACAATGTGCTCATTAAACGACTTCGTAATTCTGAACATATCAATCTTGCTGTGTTTGATAGACATATCAACTAAATAACTCGACAAATACCTGGAACGTCTGTGATATAGATGTCTCTCCGCTTGATCGTTTCATCGTCTAGATCAATTTTTGCATGATAATATATTATGAGCACACCAAGCAGGTCACAAAACACTTATTTATCTCCCATGAAATTTATGAAAACGACGTCACTGAAGGCAGTAGTCAGCGACTCATGGATGGCATGTGCTCAACATTCTTTATAATTCAGAAATCAACAAAACATATTTATGGGTCGACACATATCTGTTTTAAAATTCTAAGTTAGCTAGAAAATTATTACTTGTTTAGCCCTTGTTATTGCAGTAATTATAAAATTAATATTCATGAGAGATCTATAAGTTGTTTTTGTGACCTTTCACTACATCAATTAGTCTTTAATGACTTTACTTGCCTAAAGTAGTCTTTGTGAGTTTCCACTGCAGTAGTCGTTGTGACATTTTTGCTATAATTCTGTACATCGCTGTAAACATTGTTTCGACAAATAATTTCTTTACTATGGACAGAACTGCTTGTCCTTATTCGTAGTTTAGATTCGTGTTGCACAAAGCGTCATGCCATTGCAATCTCGGATCTACAGAGATAATAATTGAAGGTATAAACTATATGAAATATGTTGTACGTGAAAATGTTTTATTTATCAATTAGGTTCATGCATCGATTCACTTTCATGTTAGAATCCATAATAAACTTGATTCAATTCAATCAAGGAATATGCCATTAGGATTTCAGACATCGGAGTGTGAAAAAGGTTTACGTATATTTATAACGAATATGTTGTAATACGATTCCAGTTTGTTTTGGTTTGTTTTAATACTTTTAATGGCGAGATTGTGTACAACGAACAGTTATTGATAGACGTACTTTAGAATCAAACTTAGAAAGGGAATTGATATACTTTAAGTTTTTCATATAATATTTGACAAATGATGTTGCGACACAGACTAAAGAGCAGGTTTAAATTGTTGTGGCAAAGACTAAGAACCAGGTTTGCGTGATTGTGACACAGACCCAAAAGTAGGTTTACGTCGTTGTGACACAACTAAAAAAGCAGGTCATTGTGACACAGACTAAAAGACAAATTTACCCTCCAGCAGAGGACACTCATAACTTTGAAACTTTTTTTGAGACCAGCAATGAGATACAATTATCCATATGTGGTTATTTTCATAGAATCTAACGGATAACTTTTAAATCCACAGTTACATTCATATAATCGTTTATTGAAATATCTCATGTACATTTCCAGTTATTTCAGTCTAGTTAAACGGAGAGGAGAGGAGACAGCTGTCTTGAGAATTAAAAAGCCTTGCTACATGATTAATACTGCTACCATTGAATGTCTCGGCAATTGATTGCGAGTTCATCAGTTTCAATTTTGTCTTTGTTATCGCATTGAGGTCTCATATTCTCTTATAAATTTTTTAAAATGGTAAAATCAACTGCATTGTGTGCACTTGATTACCCCCTAAAAAATTGATTGAAATAAATGGAGACGTCCAGAACAAAGTGGATTGCCTCACTGTATTATGTTTTTGCCATAAATATCATACTAGTTAAAGTTCCGTATCTGGTAGGCAGACAATAATTGTATGCTTCCTGAATAATCAGATTAGTGCTATTGTTTAGGTAGAATGATTGGCTGTAGTTGTACTGGTCTCAAAAGATAGAGAAAGCAATAATGTTGACATTATAGCAAAATAAGTATTTGGTACGGTAACAGCAATAATATAATATACATATGTTTAATTCCTACTCAACAAAGAAGAGATGTAAAGATCTTAAGAAAACTGCACCATCAATTATAAGTGTATACGAATAGTACTTTTGCTAGACTAGACCGAGAATAATGGTTCACATATTTACAGGTTGTACTACAACAAAATCACATACAAACTAACTGTTTGTTGGATATACACCAGATTAAGGAAGTAATAAGCCAACAGACACTTTTGAAAGTGCCCGCCATACGTACAATGAATCTAGAGATTATAAATTAAGACACTTATGTTGATATTCCCTACCCTATAGCAACTTCTCTATTTTATTCGCCATTAGCGTGGCCTTAGGTGATGCTACACATTACTGTCCGTATGAAAATGCATTGGTTATTCATTACGTTTTGTTAGTATTGGTTGTATCCTGTTTCGGATCATGTTTTCTCAAGACGGAAGATCTCACTTAGGACGCCTAATGTTCAAGGCTTGATAATTTAAAAATGTGCTGCTAACAGAGAGAGAGAGAGAGAGAGAGAGAGAGAGAGAGAGAGAGAGAGAGAGAGAGAGAGAGAGAGAGAGAGAGAGAGAGAGAGAGAGAGAGGGAGAGAGAGAGACTATCATGTGCTGAAAAATGGCGTTAAGCCCAACAACAACAACAACATCAAGTGATGCAACCATGCTTATCTTACAAATTATTTCAATCTTGACTTTTCAAGTAGTGTTTGGAAAGACAAAAGCTCACATATTATCAGCCATCCTTCATACTTTTAGTGAAATTAACATCTTCACACATACAAATTGTGTGCAAGTCCTCGGTATCTTTCTTCGCGTTTGAAAATATAAAGAATCAATTTCATCGGCTTACGGCAGAAGAGTGTAAATTACAGTGTAAATTGCTATCATGAGTATGTTATCAACGATACGCATTTCTCACCAGAGGGCATTCCATTGTCATTTATTTAATTGGATATCGTTAATTTACATTTCATCAATAGTTGGATTTGGATATTACAAAAATAATGATTGTAAATTTTGACGCAGATAATATATTGCAATTTGTTACTGTTTTGGGGTTACACTTTCAGTTTGAGTCTAACCATTAGACAAGGTTTCACCATTTTTTAGCTTCTGGCTCTTCGGGAACTCGACAATGACATATAGAGAGCCTGTTCTTTTTCGATTGCTGATCGAGAGTGTTACTTCATGATGGACCGAGGAAATAGTAGGTTAAAATCTTAATAGCGAGACAAACCTAAACACTCAATGTAGTTATTGGCACATGACAGCAATGGACATTCGCTCTCGTTAAAGAAAATTGAAAACTTTGCCTATGGAATATTGTGTAACAAATGTATTCAAAGTATTAATCTGAGTCTTTGCTATGCACCATCAAAAGATATACCTTTTCAACCATATTGCGTCTGCCAAAGTTTATTAAAGGTCTTAGGATTGAAATTACGTATTTGGGGGTAACAAACTCCCTGTAACTGTTTAATAAATAACAATGTACAATACAGAAATATCAATAAACAATAAATAAATAACGATAAGCAATAACACATAACAATAAAGGCTTCCTTGCTGTTGAATCAGTGACATATATTGGGTTTACATAAAATATATCCCTATATGGCTTATTATAAAGTCGCTGTTGCAATGGAATGTCAGTTTAATAATTCTAGGCACTCATACATAGTAGAGATACATTTGTGCACTAATTTACTGCGGTCAGTAGGAGGTTAGTCGTCTTATATTGCAAATAAAAAGCGAGTTTACAAATACTGAAAGCTCAGGAATATCAAAAAGTGAAAATTAAACAAGATTCTGTTTACTGTTACAATGGCTCATATAGGTTGCTTTTCATTCTTCTACGGTTTCTTAGAAAACAATTCAACAGATAGTACCTTCTTCATTATAAATTATTATATTATGGAATTGTATGTACTTGCATTACCTGTTTAAAATATCATTCGAATATGAAGAATATGTCGAGTTTAAATTCCAAGTAAAGGAACATCATTCATTCTCTTTATATACTGAAATAGTTATGTACTTATCAAAAATAAAATAACCTACTTATTGATTCTTTTAGCTGATGCCATTTGAACTCCATCATGCCATTCGGAATTCCATGAATTGCATCTTTTTCTTGCTTCTTTTTTATGATAGCAAATAAGTAAAAATATTCGGTTATAATTTATAATTGTAAGAGATCGATATGAATTCTTCTTCTTTTTTTTCTTCTTCTTCTTTTGCTTCTTCTTCTTCTTCTTCTTCTTCTTCTTCTTATATATATATATATATATATATATATATATATATATATATATATATATATATATATATATAAACAGCTTTTTTCTGCGTGCATTTGTGTATTTATATTGTCTTTATATAGATACGACATGTCTACTATATAAAGTTTATTGCTGTAATCCAGCTAATTCGAACCCAGAATTTATCTTCTTTTATGCCTATATTTTGAATGAATCTATTAATTCTGATTAGTTACTTTTTGATTTGAGAACTCTAGGATATATTTGGTCATGTGTCATAAAGATATTGTGTGCTAGGATCGTTAATTGTCTTCTTTATCGTACATTTATATGATCACTTTTACGCCACAATTAAATCTCCTGTAATTAAATCATTAGTCATAAATTACAAACACGAAACATGAAGAAGCTATTAAACTAATTAAATATCATTTCAAAATATTTAATGGTAAGACTCTATGGTAATCAACTAAGTAATGGAAATATTGAAAACCAAAAATGGTTCGTCTAAATAAGACGCATATTTGTTTAAAATCAAAAAGAGGCATATTTGTTTGAAATCATAAGCAAACATTAAGTTTATATGCTGGCAAATTCTTTGTTATTTTGTATATTGTGGGAGATTAAAGATTATTACCTTTAACATGAGAATGTATAAAGGAAAGATGTTGTGTAGAAAAACAAATAAAGTATCTTACATTATCCAATGATATTTCCTATTTGTCCATATGAAAACCGGATTAAGACAAAAAGGCTAAAGAAAGAAATTTAGAGGAATATATAGCCCTATGAATTTTGTTATCTTCAACGATTTGATCATAAATTCATTTCTCAGTGCTTTCTTTGATTTTGAACCAACAAAATGTTTAAATTGATAAGTAACGTATATGATGTCTGCATGCAGAAAAATCCTTTGTATTTTAATATATTCGTATATATCAAATTAGTTTTAATATATTGTATTTTAATATATTCGTATAGATCAAATCAAACTAATTCTATTATGAGGATGGGGAAAGGTATTTGGATAGACACAAAAAGCATTAATCTCATTGCAACTCAATTTCTAAGGAATATATGAGTAAAAATTCAACTTAGAACCTTAAAGACGGCATGTGAGTTAGACATATTTGTGTTCGTATAGTTCCACACGAAACTATTTTATTATTTCTGTATCATCTAAACCGTATTCAGCTGTCTCCTATCAGTAGACTACAAAAGGCATGTCCTGGTTTAAAATATGTTCTTCAGCTCAAAAGCAAATCCCATAAAGTAGCGAGCAATGACGTAAACTAAATATGGAAGGCCACACCCTCTACATTATCTAACTTTTGCAGTTTTACTATATGTGTTAGAGAGAAACGTTATAAACCTTGTCCTCTATCTTAGCCAGTAAGCATTCAGTTATTGTTTTTCAATTTCTCTTGCATTACTTTATAGTTTGGAAGCAAAATATAACGGGGCACTTATTCCTCACTTTAAACAAATTTTCGCAAGTCTGTACATTAGCGCAAAATATCTACAGTTCTTATCACATCAGCTTAGTAGGCGATATAAAACCACAAGCGTTTTTCCATAATGTAGACAAGAAAATAAAACTCGTACATATACATTTAGGAAGTTACCGTAGCTGTTCAGACTGCCACATGATCATAGTATCCTCTCATAGGATCATTTTAAAGGAATAAGAATATATTGTATGGAATGAGTAAGGTATGGAGTAATATGCTAGCTAGTGATTTGAGTTTTGATTCTAAAATTGTTTGCCATTGTATTTAGTTTGCTTGGAATTATCTCCTTTTGAAATCAATTTATAGATCTTGATATATAGGGGCATATTTTTCTGATTTTCATAAAAATTGTAAATATTGAATTGAATTGAATTAGCATTCTTACCTCCCTTACCTCACTTCATTATAGCTATTTTATTCCTACTATATTGAAGTTATCATATGTATTAAATATTTCAGGTTTTATTACAGAGTATTGTTATATAAAAATATTGAAAAGATCCAAGTAGTTAGTATTCCGTTGTAATAAATCCACACTCAACAGGTTTATGCTTTGTTTATCCTCTCAATAATAGTTCATACAAGTTATTGTTATTGACAAAAATACATTTTTATTTTTTCTACTCTATTTTCGTCCGTTACAAAGCTTCCAACAGTTAACAAAGGATTATTAATCAAGTAGTGGCTTATTAGTATGGCGTAATGATCATACTTAGTTACAATAAATATGTATGCAAGAAACGGAAATCCACTAACTGCATTCTTCAAATATAAACCTAACTCAGCAAATGTAGCTTTGACAGTTTTTTCAGAGTAAATGCGGTTTTAATAGTATTAAAATAAGCGGATGTGAGTGCAGTAAACAAATACAATTTGTTTATGCATAAGTGAAAATGTTTTCAGTCCTAGCGGCTGTCGTATACAGGAGAATTCACTGACTTGATGCTACAGTTCTACGGTTCTGCACTATATATATATATATGCATATATATATATATATATATACATATATATATATATATATATATATATATATATATATATATATATATATATATATATATATATATATGCATATATATATATATATATATAGAAGCCTAATGAAATATGCGAAAATGGATATAGTTGGATAGTATACATTTTGTTATATTTGTCAGCTTTATCTAAATTGATGCTGCATGTGAATTATATTTAAAGCGATATATGAAAGAGATCTTAGTTATACCACTACAAAAAGCTTTGTATTGACAGCCAAAGGTATCTGGTAATATTTTCGTAAAATATGTTCAATTATTTCCAATTGTTTGTATGCATGACATTCTGTGGCTATCGAGAGAGAGAGAGAGAGAGAGAGAGAGAGAGAGAGAGAGAGAGAGAGAGAGAGAGAGATGGCAGTAATATTGTCCCACCAAAACCAATAGGGATTGCATTATGTAATCATTCCAAAGTACTGACAGCATAACCTTCTTGACTAACCATTTTTTCTAACTTTTGCATCATTAGTACCATGAAACACCTTCAATGATTGCCACACGTTGTGTAAATTATGGCATGTATGTGTGTATGTGCGTGTAAGTGTGTGTGTGAGAGAGATCCAATTACGATCAAATTTTGTAATGTTTTGTTCATTGAGGAAAATGCAAACTAAACTATGAAAATCGATATTCTTATGATTTAAAATTGACTGGAAAGTAACACCAAATCTGTAGATTGTAGTGTAGTCTTTACTGTTCAGACCATAACATACATCTTTCAACTACTTCTGCATATCGATTTTGTAACGTACAGTTGGCATGCCGTTTGGAATTTTTTCACTGTTCATTCCACCGTTTCCGACTGTATATCTTGATTGCAAGACAAGCGTACCATTTTATTCGATGTTGTATTGTATCTGACCATCTCTTTGTGTATCGCTGTCTCCTATCTCAAATACGATAGAATCATACCGTATTGTAAGATTTTGCATTGTGTAATAATTTCCAAGACTTTCGCTGACTATACCTGAGATACGTACTTTTTCGTACCATTACGTTTTTCTATTAAGTTTATTATATTAAAACCATATTACTGCACCATATAATTGATATCTTGTCAAATATGACTTCAATAATGTATCACCAGAAGATTGATTCACTGTGAAATAATGTGGAACCTAAGGATGCAATAGTTGAAAGTATTGATTTATACATCAACATCGACACTTTTTTTTGAAACATATTTGAAAATGTACTGGGCTTAAATAGATATTTCACAGCAGAAGTTCAAACTATGTCATGAAGGTGATGATTAAATGCACTCATAATAATTACAAGATGACACTGAGTTTAGGATATTACTTTCTTTAATTCTCAAGTATTAGAGAAAATAATTTTTTTCTGTCAACTAAATCAAGTGTGTCTGTTTTACTATTGCCAAAGAAGATTATTATGTTTTTTTTTTTAAAAAAGAGTAAATCAAAGAATACCATTTAGTATAGCCGTATTACGTTTATCACACGTTGATCACGGTTAATTAAAATTGAAATTAACAGTTAAGGTCTTGTTTACAAATCCTCTCAACATAGTACATTTGTATTTTTTAATTCCATGCACTTTCTTGAATGTTACATCTACAGTTTGTTTAGCATGATAAACACTTGATTTCGATGACTACTTTAGGTACGAAGACGCGAAGCTTATACTAAATATTGCTCTTTTACGCTTTATGCCATAGAGTCATTGGAAATTTCAGGAAGTTGGTAATTCCACTGCAGGTAATATATTTTCTTACGTGACTGTTGGCGACAGTACTTAGCTTTCTATAGATTTTAATTTATGTAGACTTTCACACTTATAAATATGCACAAGCTATTTGTACGTAGTATAAGTTTAGTTATTGTAGTTGTAGAACGAATGTTTTGTTCAGATATTGTTCATGATTACGCTCACTGACCTCCTAAGGAAAATAGGCACACATATAAAATCACTTAATGAAATCTCAACAAAAACAGTTACACGTGACCATAAATTGTCACTGTTGAGTCAAAACCAATTTTGTTTAGGATATATCCTTATTGTTAACACAATTATTTTGAGATTCTTAAAATAAACTGTGTTGCTCCATCAGCTCTAGAGAGAACTCATAAGAAATGAAACAAATGTTGCATGCAGACACCACTTGTTAGTTTCACGTGTTGTTGATGCCTTGTCCGACTTGGCCAACCCGATCTGGTTGCCTCCTAGTGTACTTGGAAAAGGAAATTTGATCCTGTTTCCACGGCATCATATCAGTTTAGTCATCAATATTTTTGTCTAGTCATTTTCTTGACACATGTAAAGACTGTATTTTGGCTTTATATATGATCGTGAAACGATGGAATAGTTAGTCTCCACTTTTAGATGAAAATGACAATGATATTAATGATATGGATGATGTAAATGTACCGTTGATTGCAGTGAAATGGAAGTGTTTTTTGTGGTCAATGGAAAGTGTGTAAATTTTACGAGCACAAAGACTAAAACTAACGTTAAAAATAAAATGCTATGGGTTGAAAATAAGAATAGTCTGGACAGAAACTAGGTCAGTAGTTGAAAATGTTCGATGGATGCGATTGAAAAATTAATAGGTTATGCATTTGTCAGTTGTTCAGCATAAAATATGTCCGATATAAATTGTTTAACATCTGCAAAGAATCTGAAAAAGTCATGAACATTCTGAAATTCAAGACGATCTTTGTATCTCGAGCAAATACTCGAAGTACTCAGTTTTTGTTTTGTATTGGAAAAAAATATTAAATAGTTTGTATTTTCAATTATTTCCATTTGCCGCTGTTTTCTATGCAGTCATCTATATATAATTGGATCCGTAAGATGGAACCTAGAATTTCATTTGGTGTTGATATTAACAATTAAAATATCATTTGTTCGGAAAATAAGATGCAGTACAAAGATGGACTGTGCAGACTTACATAAACATAAATAATGGATATAAATCTGTAATATACGAACTTAGTGTTTCGATGGTAAAGACGGTACGTCTGAAATATATATGACTCTTTTAGTAATGTAGAACTTGCAGTAAATTTTACAGCCTATGTAAGCTGAAACTGCGTTACTTGATCTTTTGCGTTGTTTTGCATTGTTCAAATTATTTCGTTCAAACAGTGATCAGACCATGTAGCGAGTTCGCCTCAGCGTGACGTCAGAGAGGGTATCAAAACAGAAATATAATTTAACTCATGGTTGGGGCAAATCTATGAATTTTAGTTAAAGTCAAACATGCTATTATAAAGGTTGGCTAATATAGGTGAGAAAAGTATAATTTTCAAACACAGTTAAATGTTTAGCACAAATGTGATCAGTAGTAATATTGTATGTCATTAAAATCTCGAAACGTCAAATTTGTGACGTTGGGAGATCATTGCAAATAATAAATAACTTAAATAAATAGAAACTGCGGCATATCACAATAATTTAAAATACATGATGTTTTAAGAATTTGTATGAATTATTTGCATCCGGTTCGTTAAGAATCATTTTTATGGTTGCGGATTTAGGATATGGACATATTTACATCTCATAATGGGGTGGGTAAGGGATATCTTCCATAATAATGGAGCACATGGTGTTAAGGTTTAGTCAGAAGAAATCCTACTTGATACGGGTCAATTGTTTTCGAGATGAATTAACCTATTGTATTAGAAGATTCTTCAATGTTTATCTGTATGTTTGTTGTATCCACCCTGACAATGCCTTGAGATTGCAGTTAAATTACTCTAAATGCGTGTATTGTATTTTAAGATATTTGGAAGTGAAGTATTGTTGTTCAACATACGTGTTATGTTGATTTTGTGTTTTAAGATACGTGTTTTTGTAGATTATTGCTTTTGTAACATGAGTGGTGTGTTGAGTATTGTGTTTAACATATGTGGTATGTTCAATATAGGGATTGTAACATGCAGTATGTTTCGCTTTGTTTGTAACATATGTGGAAATAAGGTATTCAGTTTTAATATATGTGGTAGTGGAGTATTGTGTTTTCACTTATGTGTTATGTTGAATATTGCATTATTGTGTTTATTGTTTTGATAGCATATCAAGTACATTTGCATAATGCTTACTTTATGTGGCTAATTGTGACCAAAGTTGAAACAGTTGTCTCATAACAATATCTTGTTTACGGCGATATATATTTAATATCATTTTTGCATGCTTATATACTATTTGATATTACGATGTCATTTACCCTTGTGGAAATTCAGATTCATTCGATAAACTCATGAGCCTCTATTGTACATGGAATTTATTCGTTTTGAAGAAACACCACCGATATTTGATCTGCATTACAATCACCATTTTTGAGGGGAAAGACCATGCACTTACTTCAAATTATGTATAAATTTGCATGTGCTTCACATTTAGCAATAGAACGCCATCAACGTAAGAACATCAAACCCACTATAGGTGAGGGTTTCCTTTCGGATTTATCAGGTGTTTCTGTGCAGAAGGTGTATCGGACATTTATTCCTAACTCCTGCACACATCTTGGAGAATGTTAATATACTGGTATACCCTGCCACTATCCAATGATATTGCAGCACATTCTAGCTGATAGTACCGATCTCCAACATCTGAAATATAAATATTATGATCTGAACTGCTCGATGAAATTATTCAAGGACGTACAACCTGTTACGAGAATAGTTGTTGTTTCAAGTTTTGAATCACGTTGTATCTTAAAGGTGTTGCTATTCATTTACATACATGTTATTGAGATTCAATCTTAACTCTTTGATATGTCAATTGTACCAAGTTATTCATTAGTTTGGAAGGATAAACAGGAAACGTCATATTTGAATCAAATTGTTAAGATATAAGAATTGTTTACTTGTACCTTGATTTTTGTTTAATTTTTATGTGACTCAAAATATATAATACTGTTTAATCTTAACATTCTGTTTATTGAAAAATGTGTGATATTAATAATTTCGTCAAGTGAGCGATTTAGACACAGCGGGATTCTAAGCTATGGGAAGCTGTTAAGGCCCTATTTTGTATAAAATAAATTTAAGAGACCCCTTCAGACTGTGAGGCCATAAGAATTTGAAGACATTACTAGATCGGGAGGTATATGTGGATATACCCACAAGATTTTTATCCCGGCTTGGAAATTGACAAATAATTTTTTTTCGGTCTTAAGGAATTTATGTCAGTGTTCTTGAGTTCATTGAAGTCACCAGACCGGGACATACGCCTAGAAATGTTTCTTTGACCACTGTCCAGTACAATACATAAACTATTAGACCAGACATGTGTATATGTTCAGGTTAGTCAAAAAGCTAACCATAATCTGCATGTAAAATACACTGTAATTGAGCCACAAAGGGTGCTTCTTAATGTTTAAATTAATTATTTATGATTTCTGCTGTGCAGATTTATTTGTGGGCGTTTTTCTTGAAACACTAATGCTTAATTTACCACCGATGAAAACCGTTCACAATGCCTTTTTACATCTGTCTGATAATGGACATTGTTTCACACAAAGGTCGGCCCAAAATTCAATATTATCTCTCAGTGTTTCAGTGTTGGATGTATAGTTTCAAAATATTAGTCCTTAATTGGTGTGTTGGTAGTAGGTAATGAATATGTCGCTTACATATAATACGATCGAATCCCGTCCTTCTTAAATGAATTGGTTGCATTGTGGTAAAATTTTAATTTTCGCATTGGGCACCATCACTTAATCCTTATCTCATTTTTGCTCAACACACAATGTATAATTTTGTATGTTAAAATTAAATTGCTTTTCTATAAATTCTAACTCACAGTTCAATGGATAAATGGTATAAGCATCTCTCGGAAACAGATTAAAATTTTTAATGTGCAACCCAAATCTGATTTCACCTGTATCGCTCACCTTGTTTCTGTTTCAGGACTGGCTAGTATTGCGTCACAAGACCACGTGATCTGTCATCTTATCACAATCTGGGAAACACTCAGCACTTTAAAGAATCGTGGTATCATCATCGCAATATAATCACTACCCGCCGACGATATGTAATTAAAAAACATTACTGTTGAATTAAAATTTGTAAAATAATATTTCTGGTCTCTTTTATGATGTCTGTTGATGCAGATATTGAGGTTGTGGGCGTTTTTATCTGGAGAGAGAATAATAAGTTGCTTTGACTATCTAGTGTATTAAAGCAAAATAAAAAAAAAATATATTCCGAGGAGTGTTTGGATTAACGTTTGCTTTAACACTCTTTGAATTGTCTATTAATTCTGCCTCTTCATCATTTATTCTGTTCAGTAATCACAACCACCTTATTTGTATTAACAAAACGAAAATAAAACTCAAAGTTTGATATAAGAATACAACAATGATATTCAGAACATGGAATGAAGCGATAATTTAATCGCAGGTGCTCTTTCAAGTTTTTATGAGCTTTATATTGATTTATATTTTGCATATATTTTTGTATTTTCATTATAATATTCCCGTAGAATTTTGTTATGACCATTTGTGAGCTTCATTAATATGGCATAAGATTGCAATATTGCATAAATTTATACTTACTTTAAGAGGGAAGGTGTTATATATGTATTGTTTTAACTCTTAGCTAATGATTTTAATTATTTTTGTAATCGTTATTCATCTTTACAAATTGTACAGAATATCTTTAACTAATTTTGTCTGCGTGATCTGAATCTGTGAAAAGCTTTCTTTACATAAATTATCTAACTAAATGGTCACGTATGTGTCAGCAATTATTAATAATAATCCTAATGTTAAGATTTAATGGCTCTTTGTCATATTGACTGATGGGTTTTCCATGTTTCGAGAATTCATTAACATCCCATTGGTTAGAAAATATCACACGAACAGGAAAGTTCGTAGCAATATGAGTAGTGTGATCTGTCACGTAGGTTATATTGTGAAAACAATCGTTATATTAAGTGTATATAAGGAGAGAACTAAGCCATCCAATTTGGGAATAATTCTCATATTTTATGTTCCTGTTGTCAGTCTGAATCAGTAAAGTTCTACTCAGATATTATTCAAGAGGAAAAACATATACTTGGACTGTTCAGTGGAAATTTAAATTGCACAGAATATCTTTAACTAATTTTGTCTGCGTGATCTGAATCTGTGAAAAGCGCTATTTTACATAAATTTTCTAAATAAATGGTCACGTATGTGTCAACAATTATTAATAATAATCCTAATGCTAAGATTTAATGGCTCTTTTTCATATTGACTGATGGGTTTTCCATGTTTCTAGAATTCATTAACATCCCATTGGTTGGACAATATCACACGAACAGGCAAGTTCGTAGCAAAATGAGTAGTGTGATCTGTCACGTAGGTTATATTGTGAAGAAAATCGTTATATTAAGTGTATATAAGGAGAGAACTAAGCCATCCAATTTGGGAATAATTCTCATATCTTATTTTCATGTTGTCAGTCTGAATCAGTAAAGTTCTCCTCAGATATTATTCAAGAGGAAAACATATACTTGGACTGTTCAGTGGAAATTTAAAGTGCCTGTTGTCTGGATTAGGATATTATTTTGTAACTTGTGGTTTATTCGAAGGATGTTTGGACAACACTATCTTGACTACATCACGATTTTTTTGACTGCCAGTACACTTCCGGTTTTGAAATTGATATGGAAAGTTTATTTCATTTAGGAGTCATAAACGTTTATAATTATTCTGCAACCCAATCATACTACTTAAATTCTCCCCACCTTTTAATTTATGACTTTGATAATCAAATTCTTTAGGTTTTACCGAAATTGTTGCTATTGTTTCTTTCTATTTTTGACCATAAAGTCTTAACACATGGCAGTGTGAACTAAGTGGAATTAAGAAGTATGTAAAAAGTGTTTCAGTCATTAAGCTGTTTCTTGGTAATACGAAAATCTCATTCGTTTTAATCCGCTTTTGTAGGTCATGCTATGGTAATAAGTTTCGTAAAGATATACCGCAATAGACATTCAATGGCACAATTTATATATATATATATATATATATATATATATATATATATATATATATATATATATATATATATATATATATAAAATTGTATATTATTTTTGATTACCATGAACAAATGAAATTTACATGATTCTATTCTCCATAAAGTATGTTGCTTCGACCGTACCATTTTGTGTGTCCTGTCTGCTCTTTACAACAAATGTTTTCTAAAAATGAATGTAAAATTAATTAGATCATAAAATATCTAAGGAAATTTCTATATTATGTCTTGTATAGAGTATGCACATTAAAGTCAACAATGTCAGTGCTGACCGTGACATAGCTTGAAAGTTATTGAAAATTATTGAATGAAGAACTCATGAAGATTGATAAATGTTAAATTATTTTGAAAATATGCAAAAAGCAGGCTATTATTGAAAATAAGAAATAGCATCCTACAGATTAGACTGAATTGTTCTGTTTAGTGTTCGGCGCCAAGGTCTCATTATTACAGCAGGTAATGAACAGTATTCCTTGCATTGTTGCCGCATGTTATGGTTTGTTTATTTAAACTGGTCACGTAAGCCCTATAGCACGAGGTTCCTCATACACATATTTTTACTCCTTATATTAACCTACACGCTTGTATTATAGTTAACTATTTTCTTGACTAGTCTAAATGAAAATTCATGGGCACAATTGTCTATCATTCAGTATCGCCCCCCCCCTAATCCATTTTGACTACACTGCATTATATCGAGACTAGAAATCATCCAAACGAACATAGTTATTTTATCTTTTTATTGCTGGACATTGTTGACAAAATCTTTTACGACTTGTATAATCAGCATTTAACGTGTTGTTGAGTACATACATTTCGGTTCAATTTACGTTCTTCGACTTAACTTTGGAGCAAGGCCATACAACTTGTTTATCATTCCAAGATGGCTTTATAAAACTGGTACTAGATGTAATCTAAACGTTACCTAAACTCTTGAATCTTGATTTGCAAGTATATTTTAGAAAATAAAATTGTTTACGCATCGAAGCGGACACATAACTCTTTTACGATCTATTCGGGACTGAACCTTAGAATGGAAAAAGCTCTTGACAGACGAATGGAGTCATCCCGACTTCAACTCTTCTAAATGAATTATATTGTAAAATGCTAATAATTATGCCAATTCCAGCTCCATTAAAGTTAAACCTAAAGTCTGTTGGAGTTCATTGGCCCATAGATCATTTTAAGTACAGATTAGTATCAGCTGCAACGCAAGAAAATGTACTCTTGTTATCTTTTCATATTATCGTGAATGACTGATGTCAAAAAAAGAATAAATGGTTTTAGTTCGGGACACGCATACATTAATCACTGTTTTTTTTTTTTATCGCGACAACGTTATTTGTGATATCTGCAGGGAATGAAAATATTTTTCTCACATCACGCGATCTCTCTCTCTCTCTCTCTCTCTCTCTCTCTCTCTCTCTCTCTCTCTCTCTCTCTCTCTCTCTCTCTCTCTCTCTCTCTCCTACGCATACCTTTTGATACAGGGTTCAGTCTCTTTTTCATCACTTTGTCAAAAGTCACTAAGTTAAGTAAAGTTATCATACTGCTTAAAATTATGTACTATTCATTAAATAGCTAATCGGAATTTGTTTCATGCATAAACTAAATTGTTATTCCTTTTTGTTATGTAAATATGTCTATATTAGTATATAAGTGCTCCAGGTAGATTGAGTACTTTTCTTTACACAGTTAAAACTGCTGTTGTTACTAAACCTTCAATTGGAATTGAACAACCGTGAGATTAATTCACCCAAGTCATGGCCATGCATTTTTAAAATGCAACATTTTGTTTGTGTTCGCTTTTGATACGTCTCCAGATAGAATATGCACTACGTAAAGTCCAGCATTTCTTGGACTCTTGCAAAAAATATTTCCTTTTCAGGTTTGAAATTATCCAACTATATGCAAAACTGCAACACAAAATGGTAATTTTGGTTAAAATATGGTGCATGATCAACAAATCTCGATTAAATAGTAATTGACATTGGTGTTTGAATAAAATATGGTTCTGGCATTGTTGCTTTGTTACATGATTTATTTTGGCCGCTGATTTATGAATAACAATATTTACTTAATATTTATATCTTCCCATAAGAGCGTCTTTATCTGACGATAATGAAGGAGATCTTTCAATGAACCTTACTGGCTTTTGATTCAGTATTGATCTACACTTGAGAAACAGAGGATGGTCTTGTTGCATATAATACTGCAGATAAATTTGACAAAGCCCACATCGCTGTTACACCGAATGTCTCATCCTATCATGAGACTAATGTTTTGCACTACAATCACAACTGAAAGCTTATCGATTGCTCTCTCTCTCTCTCTCTCTCTCTCTCTCTCTCTCTCTCTCTCTCTCTCTCTCTCTCTCTCTCTCTCTCTCTCTCTCTCTCTTAATAGGTATAGATCACTTCTTTATAAATTTAACCTAAGTCGTATGATTTCTCATAGACTATCAAAGCGGGTACAAGGTAAGATTCTACGACACCTATGATCGTTAAGAAGCTATAGGTTGATCGTAAAATTCAGAGCCTGGGGAAAACGTTGATATTTTTCATAGAGCAAACTGGGGGCTCCGAGTGGCCGAGTGGTCTAAAGCGCTGTCCGTTACGGATCACTGCCATCTAACCTCTGTCTGCGTGGGTTCGATTCTAAGAGTCGGCGAATGTGGATATGTGAGAAAGCTTGCCAGTATCTTCTCGTGGGTCGGTGGTTCTTTCCGCGGATTTTCCGGTTTCTTCCTCCACCAATAATACTGGCCGCCATGAATGGCCTATCGTGTGCTGAAAAATGGCGTTAAGCCTAACAACAACAACAACAACAACAACAACAAAAACAGAGCAAGCACTCAGCTTGTGCTTCATCATTATTGAATAGTACTAGATTTTGTTATAGTGTCAATTAACAAATATCCATCCGTTTGATACACCGATCATTACTCACAAGTGCGACTGATGAGATGAATTGGATTTCACTTCATAACATAACAGTGGTTTCAGTAAAGAGGAATTGCATCAACTACTTTTATTCCTTTCGTGACAAGTGATGGATAGAGCTGTAAAACCTTAACAGATTATATTCCAAATCGTAATTACATATTCTAGTTTTAGACCTCACCATGATAAATTGTGTTTCTTATCAAATACATTTCTTATTCCATTCTTTAACATCCAATTTGTGACCTAAGGTGGACAATGTTGTCTATATATTAAATTAGAACTGTTTTCTTTGCGTTCTACAGAATTTAAACCTTTCGATTTTATCTATCAATTCAGAATTGGTTACAAAACGTATGTATCAAGAACGCTTCAAACAAGTTTTACAATTCTAAGTCCTATGCAACAGAAGTGAAACCAACAATTTAATTTAAACAAGCACGTAATTTACTTGTCTACAATATCAAATGAACAAACTTGCAGTAGTGTGAAATAAATCCGTAATAATTGTAAACGACTTATTTGAAATAAAACATAGAACGTCTCGAATGAATTCCATTAGCATTTAATGTCCTGCTGTAACACACTGATTTAATCCAGAATGTAGTTAATGAGTTCATAAGAATTCAAAGTAGCTTTTTAGTCCAAATTCAATGAGCACCTTAGTAATTCCAATAAATATTTTAAAGAGTTACGTCTTCTCGATTTGTATCTGGAAGATATATGTGTATATATATATATATATATATATATATATATATATATATATATATATATATATATATATATATATATATATATATATATTTATATATATATGTGTGTGTATATATACACACATATATATATATATATATATATATATATAAAGCAGTAATGAATTGTTTATTTTTAAATTCCCTATTTATATATATTACTCTTGACCTACACCGTAATATAATATGAATAATTCAAACGGGACACACTTGTAAACAATACTGGTCGTGAACTCTTGTTACGTAAAAATGTTTACTGCTAAAATCACGGATACACGTTAGCTATATAAATATTAGGTTTAGAACTTACTATTGTGAACAAAAGCGTAATACAATATTAATTAAGTATAAACTCCACAAGTATAACACACTAATTAAATTAAGCATGCATGAAATTATGAAATTTCCGCATGACGTTCTTTAGAAATCATTTTAATTACATATTTACATATAGTGGTCAGTTTTGTTTACAAGCAAGCAAGCGTATTCCGTTGGAAATTTTCATTTTCTTTTACATTATAAGTCCAGTGTAATGAATGTAAATAGGGAATTTATAAATAAATAATTAATGCCTGCTTTTATATCTATCTTCCAGATACAATTCGAGGATTATCTCAACCTATCAGAATGTGTTAAAAATAATCTGAAAATTGCTAATGAGCTAAAATCAAAACAAATTATTTTTTGATTATGTCATCAATTCGTAAACTTTTTAAAACCAATAAATATATCAATGTAATGTTTTGAATTTCATGTCTGTTTGCTTTGTAAACATATGTATGTGTGTTTGACTTCGATATAAGCGGAAATATTTTGTTTAATAAGTGACTAACATGGTAATATTATATTTGTATTTGACAGACAACCTATTGGTAAATTTGAACATTTTATCATGTTATTAAGTATTCCGTACAAAATGAATTAGATTGCTTACTTTAACGATACCATTTATGCAGAGTCTAATACACTTGATGCATTGATTCCAGGTAAAGAATGTCTGTATATTTAATCGAACACCTCACAAAATAGAAACATTGGTTGTTACCTGTTGTATTTATAGACAAGTTACATGCCAAATAAATCTGTATTAGACTAATGTAAAGGAACAAAACATTACTAACGTATATGTTTTCCTCATGAGTTTGATTGGCAATTACTAATGTTACTAATTAATAGAATGTCGTTATAAGTAAAGTTCTTTGGAAACATGTTTGAAACTATTCCCGCATTTTGTTTGGCAGGAAATTAGGTCATGTTTTTCCTTACCTAAACGTGCAAACATCCGTTTTATTTATGATAGATCTACATAGTCTTTAACGAGTCCGCCATTAATATGCAAGCATTACACCCATTTGATGATATCCAGCCACTAAACGTCAGCAATGGTCGCGATTAAAACAGGCCACACACGTGTCATAAAAATATTTAGGTAAGGATTTATATTAATGGTATGTGTGTGCAAAAGACAGATTAAAAGGTGTATAAATATTTGTTGTCACAAAAAGAGCTCCGGGGATAGCAAATGTGTCCAGCGTTTTGAATGCATTTTAGCTTTGTTTTTATATTTTATTTGAATTATTTGTTACTTGTTTATCGGTTTTCATTATGTATAATTGTATTTTGTAATTGACCTTGTTCAGAATTCAAGTTCATTATGTACCTGAGTAGATGCATTGATTTTTGTAAAGAACATTATGTGCATCTCAATTGGTGTCAAGGATATTGGTTTCCATGGAAATTATTAACTGATCTCAACATGTTTTTGATTAATTTGTTGGTAACATATTGTATCTTGTTGATAATGAACGTTTCTAGAAATCCACTTTTGTCCATCAGCCTAGTTATATCTGTATATCTTAGTTTTTGTTATAGACAACGTTGCTTACGTGCGAAATTACTCATTTATGTATTAGCATCTTTATCAGAATCAGTCTTATTGTTGTACTCATATTATCGCTCGGGTAGAAATATTTGTTCAGATTATCATTTACTAGAAATATAAAGTTCTCATCAATACTGCTCTTGAACAAATCATTAATCTGGAATTACTGTAAATTTAGTCAATACATTATTTTATTATATTATTGGGATTCATCAAAAAACTATTTGCACAATTTCTGATACTGGGACATTAGCATATTGGAGACTACAATCAACTCATTCACTATGGAACGTATTTAGACATCAATGAAATTCAGCTGGAACTTTGTACATTTGAACTTGTGATAAAACTGTTGGGACAGTTTGGGTCTTAATTCACAATACTGTAAATCCGTTTTAGAAGTTTTACTTAGTATTCTGAGGGAAACTAATTATTTGTTGAATTTTACAAAATCAGTTGGTTTTTGTTCTTGTCTGTTATTTAAATTAAGACAATAGAGTCATAGCGGTGTTCATTTATACTGTGATTTCGAGCCCATATTATTCATTGAAAACTTTATGACTAGCCGAGATAAAATTTTATATTTGCAATTTAATGATGGTGTTAGTTAAATAAAGTCACTGCACTGATGTCACTTCCGAACACCAAACTAAACTGAACAATTGGGCACATTACATTGTTTGTACCGCGCTTTATTTGGCTAGGTTATTATATGCGCGCGGGAAAGAAGGGAACGTTTCGTTCAAACAAGACGTTATTTATATAAAATAAACATCATGTGGGATTGGAACATCAATATCGCCACTACATTGTGAACAGGAGTAGGCACACCACATGTAGACTCTAACTAGAACCAGATATGTATATGATACAGCCGTAAACCTTTATTGAGATAAACATGAAATTTCATAAATATGTACACATTATATTGACCGAGGCAACGAGTCAAGTGAACCTATTGTGTTGTCAAAATTGGCGAAGAAGCAAAGATAATGCAATATTGCGTTACATCAAATATTACTACATCGATAACAATTTAGGAAAACAACCTTTATGCAAAATGAGTTTCTACTGATAATGATTTAAATAGCGCCTTGCAAATAACTAATTACTAAATCTACATAAAAATAAATATTTTCGCCAACTCATTTTACTTACAGATTGTCACAATGGAAATTATTCAAAAATAATGTGTAGCATCAATATGATCAACTTGACATGGCAATACGATGGCAACAAACTGAGATGGACATAGGCTAAAACGATGATATACAAGAGAGGTCAACATAGCCTGATAATATAGCCTTCCACGCATGCCATTTTAACACTAAAGACTAAATGACTGAATTTTTATGTTATTTATTAAGTATTCATTATGATAGTTCTTAGACATTCAAAGCATGCATTCCGGTTCTGTAACAGATGCTTCATCACATTTTGCTGTCACCATGCTGTGGATAGAAACTTATAAATACGTTATATTGAATTATAAGTAAAACACCAAGAGAAAAAGAATGCAACCACAAACAAAACATAAAACAACATGCACACAAGAATTCACACACCCCATCGCATAATCAAGTATGAAATGAAACTGTTAATGTCCTCATGACTGTAAATTTAGGAAGAACATTAGATGTCCCAAATGTTACGAGTATGGCTGCTTTTTAAGTGTATATAATGTGTGTTAATATCTAGAATAACGTGAATATGGTTTTTGTAGGTGTATGTATAAAACGTGCTTTAATGGTTTAAATAGCGTGAGTTAATTACGTTCGTGTATGCATGAGCAATGCGCTAATATCTAAAATAACGTGAGTGTGGTTTTATAGGTGCAGGTATAAAAATGAGTCATTGGCTTAAATAACGTTAGTTTTATTTGTGTATATTAAAATGCATTATTGGCTTAAATATTACCAGTGTGGTTTTATACGAGTGTGTAACGGCTTAAATAGTGCGAATGTAGTTGCATGTAGGCAAATATAAAACAATGCATTAATGGCTTAGAAACCACCATGACAGTGAGTCTGGCCGCACAATTGCCCATCACTTTGCAACCGAAATGCATTGCCGGGTTGGATCGATTTGTTGCATAAAAATATAGCTTTGTATAAAATTCCGTTGATTCAATTGAATTGGATCGTTTATTTTAATTTCATCACATTTTTGCGATAATTTAGTAATATTTGTTACAAGCCTAATGCAAAATACTCATTTATCTGCCTAACATTTGAAATAGCATGATCTTTTTTGGGATGAATGTGACACATATCCAACCTATGAACTCGACATTTAGACAAATCTGTTTTTGATCAAGGCACTTAATATATACATTAATAATTGCAGGCAATATCATGCACTATAAATCAACTGGTTCACCAATATTAATTTATTTCTGAGGATATCTCTCATTCTGAATGTCCTGGCATGTCGCCGATATAAAATGAAGCAAGCTCATCTGCGATACCAACTCATGCCATGCAAGAAATAAATATAAACATTTCTCATTTACAACTATGATGTCTTGAGGCTTATTGTTATGGATGAGTCAGGTATGGAGTAGTTTAATACTGGCAATGATTCGGTATGGTTGCTTCATTCAACGCTGGAGTAGATTTATATACTGAGTAAAATGTTTACAACTAATGGTTCTATTATGTTCCATAGCTTAGTAATTATTTTTCAAATTTCCCTTTCAATTGGATAAATATCCAACATAAAATCAGATATGATACCTTATGATATATTGCCTTCTTTATTTTGAATATATAACATCAATTCACCCCAATAAAGACTCAATAAAAAAGGAATATACAGCAGTGATGTGGCATTTGCAAAGTCATGAGTCTTATGATGGCTATCAGATATCAAACATCGCTATTTTGCCTATCACTGCTACACTTGCCTCAATCGTATATTGCTGTTAGCAATGACTTGTGTGGCTACAGACAAGTACACGGGTTTTCGTTATTCCTGAATCTTTCTCTTACTTTGACAATAGCTGCACATAATACTATTAAAAGACCTATCAATCTTGCTTGTGATAGACAATTGCACAACATAACCGCATTTGATTTTCAACAGACGAATTTGTAATTATACATCCTTACCCATAAGGGGATTTAAGTCTGTGACCGCAGACCCCAAAGTGTAGTTGCATACCAGGGGGTCGTAAGCTCCCCCTTAGCAATGCGGTTATGCTCTTCAGTGTGCATAGAATACTGCATTCTAGTTAAACAAACTAAAGGACAAGCACACAGAGAATAAGAAAAACTATATGCTTAAACTATGTTGGTCCATAAAGACAGAGCTCTTAAAGGCAAATAATAAAATTAATATGCGATGAAGAAATATGTCATGAAGAAATGATAAGATTGCATATAAATGTCATGTAGAACTGAGAAGATTGTATTTAATTTTATATGTAGAAAAGATAAAATTGTATATAAATGTCATGTAGAAATGATAAGATTAAATTATAATGAGATGAACTACCAAGCAAAATGGGACGCAAGGCGCGGTGTTGGTTTTGATTGCAAGCGTGAACAAACAATTAGATTGTAACAGAAAATTATATCGTTTTGAAACTAGTGCATAATTGATCAGTATATTCATATTAACTAACGCAAATAATGGACATTGATGATGGGAATTGGTATTACTAGACACGTGTTATTACGCCACTGTTTCGAAGTAAACCTGTATATTTTCTCATGGATAAATATACGTTTTGGTAAGTTAATATACAACCATGGCATATATAAAAATAGCTAATTTGTTTGTCGGCTTGGTTATTAAACATCTATTGTACTAATCAATATAGTATGTGTAACAATGCCTCTATTAACGTACAACTATTTAATTTTCGCAAATAATTAATAATATATTAGGTTCTTTAGACCTCTAAATGTCTACAACTCGAACTGTGTTTGCTCTCTCTTTTTTTCTCTCTCTCTCTCTCTCACACAAATACTCAGAAACGACACGTGGTGCTGAATAATTGATAATAAAAATGAGTTGGTCTAAAAAGAGTGGTTTAAATTATACAACTAATTGACATTAGTGAGCAGAAGGCCAAGATATTAACAATGCAAATTATCGTGCTTGCATGTAAGATTAATTTAACATGCCTCGTCTTACTCGAACATAGCATACTCTTCTGTGCGAAATATAGCGTTTCTTTTATGAGGAGGAAATTAGCAGTAATTATTCATATTTTAGGCCTTCCTGTTCTACATTCTATAAGTATCTTAAATACTTCCATATATTATCTTAATTGATTACTAACATGAAACTCACTTTTGATGTCATTGTACTCTTTGCCTGTTCATACTCATCCTTTCTATTTTGGTACAAAATCCGTTCTCTGTATTGTGCACAAGTACCTACATGTCTCTACACAAGTCATTTACATATCCCTCTCAATATTATAATTAGCCATATTCATCAAATGTTCTCCAAATACTGATTTATCGATCTGTAACAAGGACAAATAAGGCATTGTTTGCGAATTTGCTTCAGAACAGATACAAAACCTGAAGAGTTTATATTGACCTGCACGATGAAGAGTGAACGTCATTCAGGTAAAAAAACATTATTACATATAAGTGTTCTCTTAATGAACCGCTTTCTAGTTCTTTCATTCTCAGTTCATCTATGTAGGACTTTTACTAACACACATACATACATACATATACATATATATATATATATATATATATATATATATATATATATATATATATATATATATATATATATATATATATATATATATATGTGTGTGTGTGTGTGTGTGTGTGTATATATATATATATATATATATATATATATATATACACACACACACACACACACACACATATATATATATATATATATATATATATATATATATATATATGTGTGTGTGTGTGTGTATTTATATATATATATATATATATATATATATATATATATATATATATATATATATATATATATATATATATATATATATATATATATTTTTCTCTTTTTTTTCTGCATGTATCATGGTATTTTTGCATTTTAAACTTACGTCGATAAATATGTAAATAATCCCTAGGCGATGACACATAAAGGATTAATATGAAAATTATTTTGTTACAATACTTACACCAATTTTTAAATTTAACTGCAAGAAAGATGATATAATGCAATATACAAATCAAAAACGCGTTTACACTTTTGGCATTTAATCGTTGTTGAAATATATGTTAAGCAGAATGTTGATAAGCATTAAATAAAAACATAAAGTAATTATAAACTTTCATAATTATATAATTATAGACCTCTATCAGCTAAATTCGGTTATCATATACTGTGGGAACTCGTAATTAACCTATACATAAACTCATCGGGAACCATACACGTTGTCAGATCTATCTCTTAAAATCTTGCTCCAACAGACCTTGCTTCAATAAACAAAACATTGCTGATATAAAGAGTCTAAATAAAAATATAGAACACGTGTTTCAGTTGCCTTTTTAGCATTGTATGAATTCGATTTTTCTCGTGATTACAAAAAGGAATGAATTCATAAATTTCATATTTATTCTGAGAATTTCTCTATATTAGTCTCACTTGATAAACTGTGACTCTACAGTTAAATTCAATATTCGAACTGGAATTCTGCAGTTTCTCTGGATCCCTTTCTTATCGATCCACGTTCATATACATTTGTAATCCCTTATATGTAACCATTTACATTCATAAACCTCTTCATACACCTAGACTTAGTGTTGCTTCAATAAAGATAGCTACATATAATCCAGCCACGAATGGCTATAGTCAGCTATTATCGGGCACTGAATCTCCCATAAGACATCGTCAGTTCCAATAAGACTCCGTCAGCCGAATAATGCCCAATAATATCCAATAATGTCTACTAAACTTCCTTAATGTCCATTAAGCTCCCATAGCATCCTCTAAGCTCTCATAGTGTCCACTATCCAATGGGTTACAATAGTGTCAACTAATCTTCCATAGTGTACTAATGCCCAATAGTGTCCAACAGGCTTCTATAGGCTCCCATAGTGTCCACTAAACGCCCATAGTGTCCACTAATATCCACTAGGCTACCAGTGGCTAAAACAAAACAAAACTATTATTACTAAAATGGAAATAAGAAAGCAAGCAGTGTAACAAAGCTTTATCACCCGACATAACATAAAACCGAGAAACGTTTTCACAAATAAAATACAACAAAACTTTGATATTTAACGCTATAGCCTGAGACCATGATGGCAAGTACACCCACCACTGACAAAATCCAAATGACTTGTGTCTCAGTTGACAATATATCAAGCTTAAATCCATAGGGATGAATAATATTCATAGCCAAATATTCATGTAAACCATGCCTTCCCGTGACTTTCCGCTTGCATGTAATTTCGAAATCATTTTACCTGGAGCACAGTGATTCATCCCAGACTCGCAGCTCCGTGAACCTTTGTGACTCTAAAGGTAGGTACATTAAGGGTATGTACACTGAGGGAAATTACATTTCCTAAGTTTGCTTTATTTGATAGACATTCGCCTGATGCAATTTGTCACAAAGAACAAAGCATTTTGAAGATACAGTCTACTCTGGAACTCACTGATACTTAAAGGTCTCCACCAAGCGTGTATATCTAAATGTCTTTGCAACTGTGATAAAAATAGAACATTAAGCACTGAGGTTGTTTATAGGATATGTTTAGAAATATATACTTTTGTGTTCTTGGGAATATACATAAGTTTGTTGCATTTGAGTTGAGTAATAAAATAACAACGCGCTAGATATTGTTAAGCGTGTTGGATGGATAAAAGTTAAGAATGAAAACAAAAACCCGAAACAAAATGATAAATGCTGTGTGTGCAATTTTGTTTTCACGTCCATGGTATATATTGGTGGTTACATATTTGAACATAAGGAATCAGCGTTGGGAATATATCTTTCAAACCAAGGAATTAATCAAAGATTAAACACATGCTTAATTTATTCTGAGCTGTTATCTCAAGATTTTATAGTAAATAGATTTGTTTTGTAAGATATCCTCCCCAATTTCTAAACGAATTCTTTAGATATTCTCACGTACAAAAGCTAAGAAACATTGAGAGAAACAATTACGTGCATTAGGTTTTGTGTGATGGTATGCAGCACATGACATGAAAATACCGATCTGCATTAACTGTTTAGAAAAGCATATTTATAAATCAAAAGCATGTGAAGCAAGAAACTAGGCAAACGCACAATTAGAGACTACTGAACGTGTTGGAATGAGTTATATGGGAGATAAATTATTCATGGTATTAACACGTTTTTGAAATCCTTCTATTTCCAACTAAAGTTATCACGAGTTTCACGGAAAGAAGTAAAATATCGATCTCAAACCTGTTCCGCTAAGGTTTTGACATTGTTTCTCTCAGTATTGACGTGCTTTAAGACGCATGGTATGTTTCATTATTAAGAGTATTTGCATAGACGGACGGAACATAAGGCTATTTTCATTATCAGTATATTGATGAACCAAAGCTACTAAGTGAACGAAATGATTTGAAAATGTCTAGTTTGTGAATATAATTGAAACCGCACAAAGTCCAACCTGCTTTACAGGACAATTTGTTCTCGGCAATTAAATGCACCAATGTACTTGTATATCTTATTTATTCACATTATGACTTCATTATAGTAGTCCTTGCAATCGTATCTTCAGTTTGATTTCTTGCGAATGTAAACATCATAAACCATCTATTTAAATGATACAGGATGTGGGCACATTCATAAAACATGTTGTTATGCAGTTACAATAGCAGAAGAGACAGAAAGTGAAAAGTGATAGAGAGAGATAGATAGAGAGATAAATACAAATGCTTATTCAGTGAGAAGAAGAGAAATATAACATTGATTAGAAGAAAGACACTGACAAGTTAGTCAGAAAATAAAACAAATGGAGATTGATCTAAGAAAGTCACAAAGACTGCAAACCGAAATGAAAAATGCTCAAGATAAAATAGCATAAAAATTTTACACATTACTGAATCACATAATGCAATTACCTGACCACCCTTTGCAAAAATGAAGCATGTCAGGTAGTAAACAAAAGGCCGGTAAAAGGTACAATTCTGACATTATTAGTAACGTCAATAAAACAATCAATCCCAATCCAGAAGTGTAATAATTGTACATAGTGATTCTGGATACAATTGGAAATAATAAATTAATTTCTACCCAAAGATGCAAACAATTTTTCGTTCAGCCTATTCATATTCTTGTTAGGAACACTTGATGGACAAAGACAAGAATGGCTAAGAAATTTCACATGTTAATGCAGTTAATTATGACTTATGCTATACACGTGCTTAACCACTAAAGGACTGAGTATGAGGCTTTTGTTTTGGTCATATGTATAAAAATGTATAAATGTGCGTGTGTGTATATTTATGGAAATATATGTACAAATGTGTGGTGTTTATATGCATAAACATATATATGTACATTTGGATATATATATATATATATATATATATATATATATATATATATATATATATATATATATATATATATATATATATATATATATATATATATATATATATATATATATATATTATGTTTGTGTGTGCCTGTTTGTGTCATTAACATTTATACATACATATGTCCAACAAATAAATTGTGAGCTCGTGTATGATTGTTTATAATCTTTGTTACAGAGGCTTTTAGCAAAGCCGAAACCGAAGACAAAAAGTGATTATTTGTTATTTTGTCCTTATTAGAAAATGGAGAATGACTGATGAACATGCTAGTGATGAGAGATCATTGAGCTAATAAAATAATGTTTCTAAGTCATATCGACAGGAACTCCTAGGTCAAGACCATGAAACTCCTTAGAATGGACATTTAGATGTCATTCATTTGTCATTAATGTGTAATTCAGTTGTCGTTCAGGTGTCATGAAGACTAGTCACAAGATCTTGAATAACTTGACCTAAGACCAGGTGAAGCAGCCAACACTTATCGACCTTAATATCTACTTACACAAGATTTTCATAGGTTCGTCCTTTAAGAATAAGTAGAAAGAAACCAAAATATTAGCTTTGGTGACGTTTGTAAGACCTGTGGACCTTTTAAATCTGTTCAATCTGACCAAGGGTCAAATTCCACTTCTCGAACTTCAAGTTATGCATAAATAAGGAATCTAAAAGATTGCATCTTCTAGCTATCACCTGGAAAGGTAAATGACGTTATAAAGATTTAACCAGACTTTCTTTTTGACATATTGCTTTGTTACGGGAAAGGATTGGGTTGTACATGTTCATTTGCTGCTGTTTGCTGTTGTAGAATGAATACAAGTATCATTAATATTTAGTCCATTTGAACTAATTATTTCGACGTACCTACTGTACACTACTAACGTTATTTAAAATGAAAGTTTATTCAGCCAAAGAGTCAGTGATTAATCTTCCCATGTCTCTGATATCAACGTGAGCTGTTCAAAGCATGCAAAATAGCGGGAACATATCTCCTTTCGGCCAAAAGGACATTAAGGTACGAGATAAATACAAAATAAAGTGTTTTCGGTCTGTCTATAGAGTTTTTATTATCATATGTCATATTCCTCTTCAGGCAAAGGTTTATGATCATTACACAGTTAACGCATTTGATTCAGCTTATATAATTTAGAATTCTGACGGGCGGAAAGAGGAATACATATGTCGTATAAGTATGTTAAAGGAGCACTGCTAATTATGATATCAACGTAGTTGTTCCTGTACCACACCCCGAGGATTTAAAAGCTGGCATAGAGTCGGACTATATGGTTATGATTTAACCAGTACTCGGAATCCAGGCAAAAAATACTAATCAGGACAAGAAAGTGTCACCTACACAATCACAAGAAAAGAGTGAATTATAAACAAACAAATAATATCCACCATGTCGTTTAAATTGCAAGTCCTATATGTGTGAAATAATATCCTTACATTACAAATTCTATCAAGGAGAAATGTGTAAAAATGGATACTGATTATTGTTGGAGAATGGTTTACATGAACCAGTAAAGGTAACTGCCATTCATAATGTAATCCTGTGTGAACTTAGTCAACAAAATGGATTATTTCTAATAACTTGATTCGGTGACTACGTTTTCAGCTTTGGAAATATAAATTTAAAATTTTGACCATTTGATGGCAACCTGGCGGAAAATATTTCGGCATTTGCATCTTCAGATGAACCTTTTCAATATAAGATGATCACGCTACGTATTAAAAACTCTTACTTGTAGTATTTAATGAACACATCATATGACATTGTGTAAGGGATGAGTACATGGAATAAGATGGAAGCATCACTTTGAAAGCCTTTGGAATATTTTCGATATAATCAGTGGTGCCATTTCGACAAAGACTTTAAGAAAATTGAGTTTTATGTCTTTGTGTTACATTGTTAGAATATGTTATGGGACATTGTCACGTTGACGTTAAGACACTTGCTAAATTCTCTATACCTTTCCGAAGAAATCTCCTGATATGTTTGTTTTGCCTGGATTTGTTAGAAATTGTTCTTGAAAGTTTTCGTAATTGCTGAACCTCTGTCAAGTTTGTTCTGTAGAAAAACAAGTTTAATTAGTCTAAAAATACCATGACGACGTTGATAAAATTAAAAGCTATACTTATTGATTTAAATTAGATATCGTTAAGATGGAGTTTTGTGTCGGATGGATACTGCATCAATGTTGGGTACAGGAAGGGAAAAGATAAGCTGACTGCACATGTACATATTTACTGTAGTGCTTTATTTTGTATATATTTGATTTAATTCATAAGACAATGTTCATGTGGCCTAGTGGTACGAATGCGGGAGGTCGCGGGTTCGAATCTTCCGAGTCATACCAGAGACTTATAAAAATGGGACTAGCAGATGCCTCTCTAAAGACCCAGGATTAATAGGATATTGTTAGGACTAGTCGGCCTGGGGTCAGGAGAATGTTTTGTTTGGTGAGATGTAGTACTACACGTTAACGGCTTGATTCCGTAGTGCTAGACATCACTTTAAACTGCCACACTGTAAACATCTTAGCAATATGACTAAAATATTGTTAAAGCTACGTTAAAAATCTAAACCATACGGACACATACACACTACTAATACTCCTGATATTATTCCTACTACTTCCAGCATTAAGACAGCTGTTGCTACTGCTTTGCTACTATTATTGCAGCATGTATTGCTACTAACATCTCAAAAGCTGCATCTATTACATGTGCAGCTGCTGTGTCTACGTTGTCCGATTGCAAAGTTGCATTAATTGTAAATCTTTCATCTAGACTGTATTTATTGTATTCTGAGAAATCTTACACACAATGTGGACATTTAAGAAATCGTACCTTTTTCCACATGATTAGAAAAAACAGAAAAAAACATCTAATATAACTAACACTGTGAGCTTCAGTAAATTATTTATAGCATGAGCGACGTAACACAAGTTATTAATAAATATGGTCCCTGGCGAAATTTCCTTATTAAGTTACGTGATGTAGATTTATAATGCTTCTATTTTAATACCCGAAGTCTTTCCTCAAATAATACACTGCACCTAAGACCAGACACAATAATGGAAGAAAATGAAAAACATTATTATTACTGTGTTGGCTTGGAGCAGTACTTCTTGTTTGCTTCCTTGGTCCCTGAGATGTTATCCAGAGTAAAGAACAGCCATATCACCAAACAGTTCGGCTCTCGTCACTGCAATTGAATAGATCCATAAAATGTTTTCAATAAATCGTTTTAGCATCATAATAGTTGAAACAATAATATCAATAAAATACACAATTATATATATATATATATATATATATATATATATATATATATATATATATATATATATACTGACAATATTTTCTTTAATAATACACGTTAATGTCAGAATTAGAATCATTACACGTTTTCTTTATCCCAAATCTCAGTCATGATATGCTTTTGTTTTTACCTGTGAAAATTATGAAGGTTCTATAAATAGCTCACACATTGGTAGACGTTGGGACGCTAGACCACGAGGTAAGATGTGAGATGGTAGGATTTGAAAACACTGACACCCCTAACATAATTTTAATAAACCCAAGGAGAAACAAATTAAATAATCATTACTGTGCATGATGATAATCGTCACCAACGTCTTCAATATCAGATCGTCGTATCCTTAAGAAACTGTAATTATTAAATGTTTCAATAATGGCTAATACGAATTAATTAATGCAGAATCTATTATCCTTAGAAAAAATAAGAATGTCTCAGGAAATTAAGAGAATAATATTTAAAAAATTAAATAATAAATCTTGATATTATCAATGTTTGCACATCATTTAGATCCAGTGGGATATGTCATTTGCACAAAAATTTCATATAGAGACTAATATGCTTCTCCCAGTTATTTGGTAGGGTTCCATAGTGTGATTAATAAATTATTCCCTCTATGTTCTCATTTCCATTGAGATTAATAATCTATTCCCACTTAATACATTACGATTTCCATCTATAGTAATAAACTATTTTCACGCAAATTTCATTAATATATACTTTTAAAATAATTCGAAAGAACTACAAATAAGCTACAAATAATGTGATTAGCAAATAGTGCTGCCTCTATGTAGACTTGAGCAAACCATATTATAGCTATCAGTGTGCTGTCTCTGCATACATACAAAAATAAAAACGAAAAATGCTCGCAACTTGTATCAACATTATCTCGGCATAAAATGACCTATTTATTGTTACAGCCAATAGCTGCATACAGGCCATTCCTTACCAATGGGCCTAACGTAAACACAATGTTCATAGCTTCACTTTTGCACTTCATCTTTTATAGTAGAACTAACATATGCAGTCATAAATTGATCTTGGGTCTGTACATAACCATTGCAACTGATTCTTAGCCAGCATTGGTTCCTGGTTGAATTCTCACCTCTTCTTGTTAAAGATCGATCATTATTGGGTACTGATCTCTTCTTACGACTTGCGATAAAGATTTCAAGTCATAACGTGTGAAACCCTTACGATCCACATCCTATAACCATACATTCACTTTTTGAAAGTAACATTGAAGAAATAATAAACTATTTGAGAAGATATGGCATATATATGTTGAAACTAAGGGTCCACCTTTACAATTTTGTTTCCTCTGTATGACAATATCATTAAAAAGGATTATGTACTTTTCAATGCTTTTTGGTCTTTATCATTCCTTTTATAAGCTAATTTGGTAATGACGTCCTGGGGAAGTACTTAATCAAGTATGTTTCAGTTATTACGTTTATTAGCACTTAACTACGACAGAGTTGCCAGTTTATTTTCAGTAGATCATTACACAAAACTTCGGTTACCTTGAAATAGTTTTTAAGTCCATTGATAAAGAACACATATGCAGAATGACTTATGTCACAACGAATAAATTACAGTATACATTACAGCAATCACAAACGTCTTTAGTTCTACAAAAATATTTCTTGTTGAAACCATCTAAACTCTATTTACATCTATTAAATTCGACGACAAAGCGCAGAATTGGTGCATAGTCTTTCTCCAAAGGTCAAAACAATAGAAAAGCCAAAGAATTAACCAAGCAACCGCAAGTAGAAGATGACAGCAAAGACATAGGCTCAGAAAAACACATTTTATGTAAAAAAACCTTTTAAAAAATCCTCCTGAATCTAAACTACATTGCAAGAAATGATTATGAATACGATTGCATGGGGTATCGATAGAGAAATTGGTTTTATTTTATGTAGCATCTTCTTGGAGAAAAAAATTATCGATTTGTTTCACGCTAATTAACATAGTTATATGACCATCTTATACTTTCGAATGATAAGTTTATATCAGAAACAATAAAATGCAACTGGTGGTTCATTGCCGTGATGATGTGAAATTGATACTAGAATGTAAATAGTTGTTGATTCCTTAGATGTATTGTAGGTCATTCAAAAATCACATAGGGGTTGAATCTTGTGATATAGAGTAGGTCAAACTACAAATCAGGAGCTGATTTCTTAGGTCATTTGTGGGTGATGCAATAATTCACATGGTAGGTAATTATTTAGGTGTGGAGATGACACACAATTGCCAATAGTAGTTGATTCCATAAGTGTGGAGGTGATACAAAATGGAATAATGGTAAATTCGTAAGGTGCGAGACGGTGAACAAAGTTTAATAGACTTAATTAAAAAACGCCAAGTTTTCACAACCAACATTGAATGGAATCCATCAATGTGGGCAATTATTCCTCTGCAATTTATATTCATTATCCCTCAATGGGATAATCTCGGTATTTGTGTTGTGTATTTCAGATTTAAAACTCTAGTAGTAGAGGAAAACCAGGTTTTCAACTCACTTTGTTTTTTTTTACCCTCCAAACAAGTATAAATTATAGTCCTAAATTATCCCCCACCCCACCCCTTTTTTTCCAAAATAAAACAGGGTTTTGACTCACCCTCCCCCACCTCTTTTTTTCCCCCTACTACTACTATGTAAACAGGTATTTTGTAACCAAACAAAACAACAGGTGTTGGAATGCGATAAGCTCTTTACACAGAGGTGACTAATTTGTTAGAACAGCGCATGTGTGGAATACAATTATTCTAAAGACGGCAAACGGGTTTTTACCACAAGATAACAGGATGAAAATTAAACTGTGTATTAGAACGTTTCAGTTAACAAGGTGGAAATTAAACTAGCATTAGAATGAAAATGATATTATTTTATATCTCGTTACCAATGATTAATGTTTCAACTGTTGATATTAAAAATATTTCACTATCACGACTATAGATACTAAATTTTACTTTACCACTCACACAGCGACGGGACTCAAACAGATCTTTCATTTCTGGTTTGTTCAGAGGATATGTTTGTTGATAAAATATACCTTTGACCGATCGAGATCAATTGTGAGTTTAGTATAGTTTTGTTGGCTAATGGGGCTGTGAAAGTTTTTAAATTCCGTTAGCAACTTTTGATACAATTGTTCGAGATAATTGAAATACATGCTGTCATCAGATCTGATGAGCGAAAGTTTTAACTTGTCACATGTTCCATTAAAACATATACCTGATGTTTCATTATTAAATTCAACTGTCAATTGTTTACCGTCCATCATTAGATATTTGATGTTACTATTGTAGCTATTTGTCATTGTCAAATTTTCAAACATTATTTTATAAGTTTAGATAAAATTTCAGTTGGAAAAGATAATGTTGAGTATAGATCTATCATCATAACAATACCCAAGGGCAAATGTATCTACCCCATTTTCACAATAGCGTTTGTCATCAAAATTATACAATCCACGTTTGATAATGACATCTGTTTCGAGTTTATGATGATTAGTTCGAATTGCCATAGCTCTCATAAAACTAACACCACCATCAAGCGCATACCTGTAGTCATCAAATTTCATAAACATTTTAACAAAATCACGAGGTAGACCTTTGGCTTTTTTCGTTATTTTATTATTATCTAACAATACGGCATACATTTTACTACGTAATCCGATAAAGTATTTGATAGCGCTCGAGTTCATTTCATCTTTAAACTTACCAATAACCTTTTTATTTGTGTCGTCATGAAATTTACTGTCACGTGGATAATCGGAAAGATCAAACAGATGTCGATTATTATACATATCCTGATAGATGTCCTCACATTCAATTTCATATACGAGTGAATCAGTATCAGTAAACAATAATCTACTAGCCGGCCACTGATTTTTAACAAAAGTGTAATGAAAATCGTACATCATCCACTTTGATAAATCTAACACTGCAGCTCCAACATAGATCGGCTTGTTTAGTTTTAGATTTGTTTTTCTTCTTTGTATCGCAACAAGATTTTCATTAAATATTTTCATGCTCACAAAATCATCGTCTGACACAAGTTTGTTTCTGCGATTGACATCATTAACTATTTCAATATTTACGCGTTTCCTAATATTCTCCATCGTCTTACCAAAAACGGAATTGTTCATCAGTTTAAAGAAGTTTTTCTCAAACTCTGTTTTCGCTACAGCTCTTCTTGAAGTGTTCGAGTTAATGTACCTCTCATCCACGGCGACTGATTAAATTTTAGTACACGATGAACTTTTCTCAACACAAGACCAGCATCGACTGCTTGTTTTAAAACTTTGTAATGCAAAACGTAATTTTTCTTATCAAGTAAATTTGGTACTAGTTTCTTGACCATGGAATGTTGCCTTGGTGATGCTAACGCTTGTTGTTCTTTTGATAACAAACTATAATCTATTACCATCGATTCCGCACAGAAAGGGTAATCATTATGTAATTTGTGTAGCGAATTTGGATAATCAAGATCAACTTCAACGAAATAGGAAACATCATCGGGTATCTTTTTTCTGTCTCTGATAGAAATCGATCAACCGTGATCCAATGAAATCCGCTAAAAGGCATTGGTTTTGCCATCGAACCACCGTAAAGATTATTACAATCTAGATAAATTATATACTTCGAAGGAAGGTCAGGGTTATACTGTTTCAGGTATTTGTTGTTTGTTTCAGCATATTTTTTTGTTATCACGCTAATACCACCTCGGATACCTTTTTCGATAAAATTGAACATATCCACATCTGTCAGTAATTCTAACCTTACCTTACTAAACTTTAGCAAAGCATCCCATGACAGTCCGGGGGCAGAATAATACCAGCAAGGATCTAGTCCATAATTATTATAACTCACTTCACGAAAACTTTCAAAAACATCTGCTAATAATAACACGTCAGTTTTCAAGTACAATTCATGATAATCACCAAAAGTCTTACAATCAAACTCTTTCCAGATATCTTGTGCATACCTGTACTCGTCATCGGTTATATTTTCGTTTTTAAGTTGTGAGTAAAATTTGTCTTTGTCAGGTAAAGATATTTCATCAAATTTACTCCAATCGTCGAGGTATTCGTATGGAAAAACTCCTTTTTTAGCTAGTAGATTAAATTTATCTCCAAAACAGTCTCTTAGGTTATCAAATTTACTACAACCTTTCACTAACTCATCTAACGAGGCTGCCATAAACTGCAGGCTGTCAATAAAACGTAATTTACCTAGCGTAACTGACATGTACTTTTCAAAATTATTTGGGATGCATTTGATGACGTTATCGAGTTTTAGATGAGCTTTTATCTCAGGATTACCAAAAGCTTCTACTATAATATGGCTATCATATCCTCGAAAATTGTGAAGAATAACCGGAATAAAATCTGGAGCATGAAATTTTAAATTACACTGATTATGAGCCGCTCCACGATACTGTCCAGTCAAATGACAATGGTCATGTACTTTTTTATCATCGTCAAAAGCTTTTTCACAAATATGACAAATTTCTGCTTGCTCGTGATTGGATTCTTGTTGAGGTGTTAATTTTAACATTGGCGTTACTTTTTTCAAATGAGTAAATATATTATCAACTTCATTAATCAACTGCTTGAGAAGCCAAACAGCTGGATTTTTACCACGATATAATTTGATTGATTTAGATAATATAGAATCAGTACAACAAACTACCTTATACGCTACTCCACACGGAACATGATTTTGAACTTTTCTTGTACTCGATTGATTAGGATTATTTTCTACACCAAGTACAGGTTGAAGTAGGCATTTGAAATCAGCGTATATGACGAAAGGAATTTTTAGTTTGTGATTATGATGGACAAACTGTAACACACTATCTTTTTTAGATGGCATTGTTATTCTTTGCACATCACTACAGTACTGCAAATGCTTTTGTAATGTTTCATTGTTTGTACAGCCATGCAAGCAGCGGTAACAAAAGAACTTTTTGTTCTTATCCTTATTGTACTGTCTACCAACTAGTCCGTTAAAGTTTTTAATCCAAACATAATGATTTTTGTAGTACAGTAAATTTATAGTTGATTGTGAAGCTTTTTCTGAAATATATCTCGGATATACGTCCTCCTTTTCATCTAGTCCGAAAACGTTAATTGAAACATTATTCTGCTTTTCAAATTTTGGTATTTGATTTTCTGCCACTGGAAAGTTAATATCTTTAAAATTTAATCTAGACACATGACTGATATACCTTTCAACACGAGTAGCGTTTTTTTCTGCTGGAAATAGTGCGGAAAGAACAGCCCATTGGAAACATTTGGTATCTACGTTTTTGATGTTTATACAACATCTTTTACTTTTTATTTTTGGTGGCAGGTCGACGTATGAACTACCTCGTAATACATTATATTTCATCGTGTGAAACAATATTCCTTTGATCATGTCAAACTTCCAACCCGAACCTAATTGACTAAATTCCTCTATTTTTTTCCAAATTTCTTGGTGTATTTCATCAGATAGTGATATCAGATCAGTCCCAAGCAAAACACGTCTTGATTTTGCGTTCATATAAGGTTCTGCAATTTCCTTGTTAGTTAATTCTTCCATTATAACTAACTTTGAAAATATAACATGATATTGCACAAATAATCTGATACTTTTGTGTTTTTCGAGCTCACGTTTTACAATTGTCTGTAATAGGTGGTAAAGATTAGTTGCAGTAAAATTTACTAAAACAATTTGATTATCAAACTGATAACTATTATCAAAACCTGCAAAAGCAGTCGCTATTTTATTAGGTTCTCCCATAAAGCTTCTCTTAGCTATATCACGCAATTTTAACATTATTATACTATAATGTAATATCTAATTGATAATTTTTTCACACTGCGCATGCGCTAAAAATCAATTAGAGATAAAAAATATCTCCTATAATATAATGACAGCAAATCTAACAAACACATGTGAGCAAGAAGCATATCAAGTTCACCCAAAACATAACTTTACCTCACACTGCGCATGCGCTAAAAATCAATTAGAGATAAAAAATATCACCTATAATATAATGACAGCAAATCTAACAAACACATGTGAGCAAGAAACATATCAAGTTCACCCAAAATATAACTTTATCTCACACTGCGCATGCGCTAAAAATCAATTAGAGATAAAAAATATTACCTATAATATAATGACAGTAAATCTGACAAGCGCACGTGAGCAAGAGATTTATCAAATTCACCCAAAGTATAACTTATACGCTGGAAATGTAATTGGTTCGGTTATTAACATTAAAAATAGAATACCTGTTGGCAAATTAACGTCAACGGGTTATAATATTAGTGTAAAGGGAGATAATGCCGAGAGGATTACAATGTTTAGAAAAGATTTTATTTACACGTTGTTTTGCGATGATATTCCAGAGGGACAGCGTGTATATCATTATAATGGTAAAGTCACTGATGATAATATTGAAAATTTATCCTTACAAGATGAGTTTCAGCCGCACCCAGTATTTGATTTATATGAGGCTAACGATCGCGGTATTATTAGAAATAGAAAAACTAAAAAAGTTCTTAGTACTATTAGCAATATGGGATATATCAGGGTAACTGTTAGAGGAACATCAACAAATCAAGTTCGTTATCTTGGTCATAGGTTTGTTTATGAGGTGTTCAATGGATCTATACCCAATGGTCTTGTTATTAATCACATCAATAATATACAAACTGATAATCGATTGGAAAATCTGGAGATAGTAACGCAACAGGAAAATGTGAGAAAAGGAAAAAATAGTAATGGTATTAATTTTAGATGCCCAATAAAACCTGTTATTTCAAAAAACCTCGAAACGGATGAGGAGATCGAATTCAAATCGATTTCAGCTGCGGCGAAATATTATAAGATAAATCCCGCAGTCGTAAAAATTATAGCTGATGGAGCAACAAAATCAACTTTTTCAAGAGAATACGATGCTAGGATTGGTTTTAGATATGATATTTGATAGCTCGGTTTTAGTCAAGCAATGATGAGCAAATGCTATGATATCATCGTGATTAAATTTTAACGTTGTTACTACATTTTCATTAATTTTATCTTTTTCTGCTTTTGTTAGTAATATTTTATGAGAATCACCTTGCATTACAATAACATCAACACTAAACCCAACAAACATTTTCTTACCGTTTCGGCTAGTTCGTTATAATTTACTATATTAACTTTTTGGTGATATTTTATCTCATCAGTCATCTTATAATAATAAATTAGATAAAAATATATTATAATAATGGACTTGATGAAACGACTCGCTGAACTCTACGAAGAAGATACTAGTGATAAGGTCGTCAGCGATAAGGTCGTCAGTGATGAGGTCACGCATAGTATTACATTTTCCAAAGATTTCGTAGACAAATCTGTTGGTTATAGTGAAGATGATATTTTGTATAACAATGAATCTGATGATGATGGTGAAATAGTCACTGTTGCTGACAGATCTAATTACAGCAGATCAACAACTAAACGGTATAATGTCAAGTATCACATTGCTAAGCAAATAATTAAATTTAATTTTACCGTTGCCGAACAACAACTGTTCTGGCAGTTAATCAAACCTTTTTTAAATATCAAGATCCCAGGCCGACAGAAAAATATCAAATTCGATTTCATATTTGTCAAGATTTTTAATCTAATGACGATCTCTAACGATCGTAAGCAGTATCTAATATCATTATGTAAACCAGTAAAATGTAAATCTATCAAACAAAAGTATGAGTTAATTTATAATAGCATTATATCATAATCTGCTTGGTTGGGATCCAACTGTTAAATTTATCACTATACCCACGCCATTTGACTAAACTTTTATCCCCTTTTTTCTAATCACTTTCTCGATAACAAAAACATCCTGCTCAGTTTTCTGTAGTTCTTGTTCATAAAAACTACCTACAATCGGTTCCCCTGCCAGATCTTTTAAAACATATGTTACAGGTAATGTTAAAAGTACCTTATCAACCACAAATACTTCTTCGCTCCAGTTCGGAGTAAATCCTTTTGCAAATACCTTTTTCATCAAAGAAATTCTAACTTTATCACCAACCTTAAATTTATGTCTGCGGTACATGTTTTCATTTGCTAATATTGGATTTTTAACAGCTTTTTTAGGTGTCATTTTGATGGTTCGATGTGTCGTGTTATTATATTCGCTTACGATTTGAGAAAGGTCATCGATGTACCTGTTGGTGTTTTTAGCTGTCATATGTTTGTGTATTTTCTCATTTAGCGTGCGATTAAATCTCTCGACAACAACGCTTTTACCCTCGTTTCCTGTAACATACCTTTTTATATTATTTTGTTCTAGAAACTGTTCAAACTTTTTGTTAAAAAACTCAGATCCGTGATCAGTTCAGATTTTGTTTGGTTTTCTTTCTGTACTCGTTATTATCTGCTTTAGCGCATCAGTCATTGAAGTTCCTGTCTTATCTGAAACAGGTACACTGAAAGCGTATTTGCTAAAAACGTCTATAACATTAAACAAATACCTTTTTGGAGCGCCATCAGCGCCAACGTTAAACTGAGCTAGATTGGATACATCCACCAAATCTATTGCCCAGATATCATCTACACCATTAGCGACAACTTTACGTCGTTGGAACTTTTTTTTTTAGGTCTGTGTAGTTCGACTGCAAGATCATCGTATACTTTATTTTCCCGATCGTGATGTGATTGACGAGACTCTCCGAGTCCAAGTTTATATTTTGCTCCAATTATTCCCTGAACAAATTTTCTATCAAAACGTTCTCGTAGATTTGTTGGCTTCATATCACGTAATTCATCTAACATTACTTTATCACAATCTAATTTTGAGTTTTCATGATCACGATAACAGATATCATGACGCATTGCTATTGCATCCACTTGATTGTAAGGCTCTTATCCTGGCAATGGATTGTCGTTTTCATCTAGTTGTTGATGTAGCGGATTCCATGGACCAGTATACCGATGCCCTGGCAATGTCCAACCGCCTTTTGGTTTTGGTAATTTTCCAATTAGTTTATGTATATCTATACCCGACCCTATTATTTCTCTGTTGTTACAACATTGACAGTATGCGACAATTTTATTTTGCTCAATACACAAATCTCTGTCAGAATCACAGTTGCATATCATTCTATATTTTTAGTCGTCGACTAAAATAATATTAGGATAACCAGATCCTAGCAACGTCGCTGGAGATACTATCGCTGGGGACGTTTTCTTTAAAAATGTATTTTTTCTTTTTCCACAGATTGCACAAATACTTTTTAATATTATCCTGTTGTTTTTTGTTTTTTCTGTTGTTTCATTAATATTTTCTGTTTTAGTTTTACACTTGAGACAGTATGTTGACATTATTATACTTGTAAGTTTAGATAAAATTAATTGCGATCTCATCATTAGCGTGAGAAGGTTGCTTATCAAACTGTAAAATAAATTTTAAAAAGTTAAGATTTCTGCTCATCTGTCGGATAAACATAATACAATAATATTCGCAAGCAGACGTTCCAACAGGTTGGAGTTGATTTGACGAATAATACACCTTTTTAAATTTTTTGTTCATATACTTTTTTATTACATCGCTTGGAGGAAGTCCAAACGAGTCGAAATAATTATTATTATAAACTGCTACCCAATGTGTGCCGGATCCGTCATTGAAATCTTGTATATTAATAACACATGAACTTACAGCAGATGGTGATTTTATTGCTGAGAGCTCATCTTTAGAATAAACTCCGTGAAATCCAGGAACTGCTTTTAACTTATCAATGATATCAAAATTACTCAACGGGGTCGACGAGTTCCTGGTAATGTTAGACCACGTCCGATTCCTAAAAGATTTGGCAGCAGACTTCCCGCTAGTCCCGCCAAAAGTGGAGCGAACGGAATAATTCCTCCTTGTTTTGTTTGATTGCATATGCATTTGCACTTTGGTGTTGGTGATTTTGTTTTTGTTGTTTTCTTTTTTTTGTTGTTGGTGATTTCTTTTTCTTTTGTGGCATTATAATATATTATTTACATAAAATTTACAATTTTTTTATTCCACTTCCACGAATGATACCATTACCTTTGACTGCTTTCTCCGTTGCGCCAGATATTGCTGCAGACGCTGCTGCTATTCCTAATGTGCCTAAGACTGGTAAAAGTTTAGGTATTATTGTACTAGTTAATACTGATAATGCCGGACCAAGAAAACCACCTTCTTTTGCCATCGCTGTCATTTGTGCAGCACTCAAATTTAAAACAAAAGTTTTTTTACGATCATACTTTTTTACTTGATTTTTTGTTAGCATTAATTTTGTTAAAACACCATCAGAAATATTAGGATTAATTTTTAATGATACCTGTTCTCGCTTTGCAATAGCAGCTACTAATTTTTTAACTTGGCCATCAGTCAAATACACTTCTTTTACAATATACCTTGCCATTTTATATAACAACTGTAGATTAAACTTGAACTGTCATTTTACCTCCAATAGAACCTACCGTGATAAATCTATCACTAATCACTAATGCGTATACGTATACCGGCGCTACTGGAACCGCCCCAAGTGTCCAGGTAATTTCAATATCCGCTGTGCTGTCTACAGCTCGCTCGTTATGTTTACTAACATCAAAATGAAATATAGGATAAAGCGTACGAAATTCCTCTGCTGATATTTGAGTTCCATCTTCAACATCTTGATATTTTTGCATTGCGTCAAGCAGGTACATGTACGGTCGAGAAATATTTTTATTGACGTCATCAGCAAAATTGCACTCGATAGCTCGTTCTGGATATTGCTTTGAATTTAATCTAGCGTATATTCGTCTGACATCAGAGTGATCAAATATTGCATTATTTTGTTGTTGGTTACCTCGTCGAGCTTGCTGTTGAAATACGACAAAGATATTTCTCGGCAGTTGTTCGCTTGATGTTGTTGTGACCCTCCATGTGTAGTCAGTAGTATTTGGAACCGCTGTCTGATATATCTTATGCTGCTTAAAGTAAATTCTGTTTGTATGTTTATCAAGCGTACTATTTAATTCTGACACTTTAGTGATTGATGGTGTTATACGTGGCATCCACAAAGCGAGTTTGTTTATGATAAACTGTACATCAACCCCTCCAGATCTAAACAAGCAATCGTTTTGGTCTGCTCGATCTAAAATAAGAGTATGTTTTAAACCGCGAAATACTTTATCATAATCGCGACAAAAGCCGAAAATTGTGCTTAGCGGAAGCATCATTGTATTTTGACGTGATCCTGCTGCAAGTTTTCTTCGCCTAGCAAAGCCTTCGTTATAACGTGGATTTCTCACATCAAGTGTGTTAAGAAGTAAATTTAACATCGCAGTACCGTTTGCAGCTGCTCTTGGTGGCGTTATATTTAGATTATTTAAAGCTGCTGTAAGAGAAACTCTTGTAGCGTCTGCATTATCAGCTGCACCTGGTGCTGCAATACCTAGCGCGTCTGCATTAGCAATGAGAAAATTTCTCACAATTACAGCATTTGCATCAGCATCAGCTCCATGTACTATAGCGCCTCTCTTTAAAAATTTAGTTGTTTCAGCTATACCCCGTCCAGTATCTTTAAACCACATCATGTTAGTTGCAGTTGATCTTGAGTAATCGTCGGAAAACGAAATAATATTTAAAATTGTACTTGCAACTTGTAGGTGACTCGAAATATCTTCTACAGTTTGATTAGCCAGTTGATATCTAGCACTTTTGAATAAACTCCAACCGTTATTTATAAGAGCTACTTCTGCTCCAACTGCAATTGCAGCAGGTGGATTGGCTACTGTCATAATCTGACCACGAACTTCTAACATAGCCTTATGTGGCAGTAGAAATACGTCTTCATCTCTGGTGTTAAAGGTTCTAATACCAGTTTTATTTGGTTCGTTAGAATTTTCATCAAGGTACTCAACAAACTCGAATTCTGTCACATCGTTGTCGATGTCATAAGTTTCTGTTAACTCGAGATAATTTTTAGTAGACATTTTATTTTATTAGATTATATAAAATTTTATTGCGGCATTGTTACTTTAGATATTAATTTTTGTATGATCTGCTCGCCCTTTGGTGATAATAATTTTTTTGTTGTTGTTATCATAGCTTTTTGAGTTTCTTTTGTTGGAGCGATTTCTGAGATAGCTTGTTTTATTTCAGATGCAGTCGGTGGATCTCCTTTTATTTTATTAGCTATTTTTTGTCCCACCGCAGTCCCAGCGGCAGATGCAGCCCCAGTTGCAAAAGCTTTACCCGCGTCAATAGCAATTGGTGCAACTTTACGCGCTAGTCCTGGAATATTTTTAATAACTTTAGTGAATATATTTCCAAAAAATCCTCCTACTATTTTTCTTCGATAAACTTTTTTTCTTTGTTTCATTATATTTGATGTTGCATAATTTTTACTTTTGCTCGCGTAGATGTAAATAATAAGTTACAACTTCATTACTAACATGTAACTGTTTTCCTGATTGATCTGTCAACTGCATCCTTATACTTGATATTTGATCTTCAACGTTTAAAGGATAATATATAATATGTCGTGGAGTTATTTGCATGAGAGAACCTGGCGGGACTTCTGGTGAGAAACTGTAAATCGTTTGACCTTTGCTACCTTTTGATGTATAAGAGCCAGAAGCAGTAGAGCAATTTACTAATATTGTATTTACTTCTGTTATATTTGCTGGCAGTTCACTGTCATATGTAATAGGCTGATCAAGTGCAGTGTAAGTTTTTTCAGTAAATCCTAACAGTTGTGCAATACTTCTTTCTCTTGGTTCAAGATTGATTGCTATATTTTTCAAAGTTATCCTAGTTCGCAATGTGTTATAATTTGCTGCTAATTCAAAATTATCAGCCACACCGTTAGCTTTTGTTATGAGCTCTTTGATTGTCTTGTTTAGATCTTCAATATTATAAGCTCCTTGCGGAATTTTTATTTTTTTTGTTGTAGATATTGGAGATGTTGTAATCATAGTAAAATACATTTCATCGTTAACATCATTTTTCACGTTAGGTATAGCATTCCAGCAAGTACAAGAAATTAATCCAATTTCATATTGTTTTGCAGGATCTAGTTCTATAGGTGGAATATAATTTACTGAAAAATTTGCGCTATCTTCTGCAGACTCACTAGAGTTTAGTAATAATGTTGTTTGCATTCCTTTAACATTATATCATTTTACAAAATTAAGTCGCCCCGATTAAGTCGCGGTGTAAAGTTTCGTATTCGTCAGATGTTAATAATTCACTCGATCTTAGATGATCAAGTATGTCAATAATTTCATTATCAAGTTCAACACTATCATTCCCAGCTTCCTTTGACGATATTAATAACATTAATCTACCTATCATTTCAGTAGTTGAAGTAAATACTTTTACACCAGTTCCTGTTTTTTCTTTTCTATATTTTTCTACACGAGATTTATCGTATACAGTCAAAAATTTCCTTCTAAAACTCCACCCCTTACCAAAAGATTCTGCTCTATTTTTTTCTGCTGTTTCTTTAAACATGAGAGCAATAACACCATATCTCATTCTATCATAAAATGGAAGCATATCATTAATTTCTGTAACCGTGTTTATTTCATCTTTAGCAGCAGCTCCGTCTATTAGTATTTCATCTAATCTATCGAGTAATGTTTGATATTCTAGATCATTCCACTCGCTTATATTATTAGTATTTTCTATATTTTCTTTCTTTAAAAAATCATTATATTCACTACCTTTTATCTTATCATTTGCTCTTTTTATAAAATAAAGTCTTTGCTCTCCAACTTCCATAAACTTTACAGTAAGATTACCGACTCTTTGTTGCTCCTCTCTGATATCTTTTATGTCTCCTGATAAACTTGTTATAATATTTGTTATTCCTTGCGTTGTTAACTCTGCTAATCTTCGCTCAAGTTCCAGCGGATTGTTTATCAATCGATCTGTTTCAGCTTGTCTAGCAGCATGATCAGCTATATTTGCTGTAAGTGCCTCAATTAATTTTCTTTTCTTCATCAGATCTGGTAACAAGTTTTGCAGCAGCTGCTTCTTGTTGTTCTTTAACAATTCCAACCAAACCTTTTTCCTGCAGTTGTTTAAGTTCTTCTTCTAACAGTGGTTTAGTTTCAGGTTGTTTACCTAATAATGCTTCAGTAACCGGCTTGAAAATTGTAGCTGTTGCTTCTGTAGCAGTTATTTGCCCACGTCGTGCTTCTTGTACTTTTTGCTTAAGTGATGCCTGAGATTGAGCAAGTTTTTTTAGATCTTCTATGTGTTGTCTGTATCTTGCTCGTTTGTCCATTATTATAATTATAAATTTTATAAAATTGAAACGCTTTACTGTAAGTAACTGTTAATACAACAGCGAAACATTTTAGTTGGATCATTTGTAAGTTTATCAAACAAGAAAAAGTTGTATTTATCTTTTGTAGCATTACGGTAAAGTTCAATAAACTTATCTTTTGTCACGCCACCGCATTGCTCGCTTGCAATATTTCTAACGTCAACATTATCCAATCCTGGAAATAAAATAAAACAACCCGTATTTCGCCTAATAAACCTGTCAACATTATAAAATCCTTGAGCGAGATAAACGGAATTACACTGTTTGTTACGTGACAGTGAGAAATATGATCTTATTTTGTTCATCTCCATGTTGTTTATCGGAATATCATCAAAAACTACTATCTTATGTTCATCTGCATCAAGTTGATTAACTGGAATAAGATCTTCTGGCTGCCTAATTATAAAAAAATCTTCACCAGCTTTAAGATCATCACGAAGTTTGTTATTATACTCACTTAATAACTCATATTTATCTTGCTGTGGATTGATTGTGTAAATATAAACTCTGTCGTAGTTAAAATTATCACCAAGAAGCAAGTTCATTAGCAAATTTGTTTTCCCCGATCCAGTTCGCCCAACAATAAGATAATGACAATCAGGAAGTTCATTGTTATGTTTATGCTTCACTAGTCTCTCTGTATCAAAGTTTAGTATCGACGATTTCGCCATTTTGTATAATATTAAACTAGTGTTGATAATTTTATCTAGGACAGTAAATAATGAGTTATTATACAAAATTTGGAACATTATTAGGAGATTTATCCACAGGTGACTTATCCAAATATGCAACTCTTGATCGGCTCAAAAATGAAATCAATAATTTACTAAATCTTACCAGCGTAGATCCAGATGAAGTCGTCATTTTCCAGGACAAAGAAGGACGATTAAAGACGAGTAACGTAAAACTGTCAGATGTAGTTGTACGAAATCCAAGTGGGAATATTGTTATGACACAAAACAAGATTACAGATCTTGGAAACCCAACTGAGGATGGGGATGCTGTCACTAAAAAATACGTCAATGATTGGGACGCTTCAATTACTAATGAAATCACAGCGCTCAAAACTGATTTTACCAGTCACGTGAACACATTTTTAAGTTTTCGCAGAAACATAAACAAAATTAGAGATGAATTTTTTGGAAGTCCATCAAATGTTGGCATTACACTCGCAAATATTAACACAAAATTTAATGATATTAACACAGAACTCAATGATATTAAAAGTGGAATTCCTAATATTGCTGAGAAAACGAGTATGATTAAAATTCCTCACAAACAGATTAAAAATATTGTGTATACTGTTGCATCTGGGTCTAGTACATGGACGAGGCAAAATAATTCTATCAAATACACTGCAGAAGTTACTGGTATGTATAGATTGTCAGTGATTAGCACTGTAAATTTTAAAATATATACCACATCATCTTCATTACGTAATTTTAATAGGTCTTCTGGAACTGTAATTATATTATTACTAAAAGGTATTGAAAAAGAATTTTCAATTGAACTGGTTGATACAATTCCAGTAGTTGAAGCCGATTATCATTGGTGTTTGGAATTTGTAACTGATTTATCATAACTATGTAAATAAATATTATAATGAAAAAAAGTATAGTTGATTTTAATCATATTTCAAAAGATATTTCAGAACAGGATGTGGACGCACTAATACAATACTATAAATATTATCACAAAAAACATTGGTGTGTTAAAAAATGTTACAAATACTACAACAAGATCCTTCGAGTAATATCATATCTACCATTGTTAATGACCAGTTCCGGTATAATTTCAAGTGGGATATCGTTAAATCCCTTTTTGTTAATTATATCTGGTATTGGTGTTTCACTTACAGCGGCGTGTAAAAAAGTAGAACCAAGACTTTTGATAAAAAAGCATGGATGTTTAACATCAATTAAAACTTACAAGAAACTACTTGATCAGATCCGGTCTTACCTACGAGGAGTCAAATATAATATGGATGATTTATTACGTGAATTTCGTATTATTGATAATATGTTAACAGACATTCTACCAATGAGGGTTAGCAAGTATGAAAAAAATATCAAAAAAATATGAGTAACGTAAAATTTTATCTAAACTTAAGATATAATATAACTAAAATAATATCATTTTCATTCTAATGCTAGTTTAATTTCCACCTTGTTAACTGAAACATTCTAACGCACAGTTTAATTTTCATCCTGTTATCTTGTGGTAAAAACCCGTTTGCCGTCTTTAGAATAATTGTATTCCACACATGCGCTGTTCTAACAAATTAGTCACCTCTGTGTAAAGAGCTTATCGCATTCCAACACCTGTTGTTTTGTTTGGTTACAAAATACCTGTTTACATAGTAGTAGTAGGGGGAAAAATAGAGGTGGGGGAGGGTGAGTCAAAACCCTGTTTTATTTTGGAAAAAAAGGGGGTGGGGTGGGGGATAATTTAGGACTATAATTTATACTTGTTTGGAGGGTAAAAAAAACAAAGTGAGTTGAAAACCTGGTTTTCCTCTACTACTATTATTCCTCTGCAATTTATATTCATTATCCCTCAATGGGATAATCTCGGTATTTGTGTTGTGTATTTCAGATTTAAAACTTTAAGTGACCCTAAGTGTATCTATCTATCTATCTATCTATCTATCTATCTATCTATCTATCTATCTATCTATCTATCTATCTATCTATCTATCTATCTATCTATCTATCTATCTATCTATCTATCTATCTATCTATCTATCTATCTATCTATCTATCTATCCCCTGCCTATCTGTCGGTCTGTCTGTCTGGTCTGTCTCTCTGTCTATCTATCTATCTATCTATCTATCTATCTATCTATCTATCTATCTATCTATCTATCTATCTATCTATCTATCTATCTATCTATCTATCTATCTATCTATCTATCTATCTATCTATCTATCTATCTATCTATCTATCTATCTATCTATCTATCTATCTATCTATCTATCTATCTATCTATCTATCTATCTATCTATCCCCTGCCTATCTGTCTATCTATCTATCTGTCTGTCTCTCTGTCTGTCTATCTATCTATCTATCTATCTATCTATCTATCTATCTATCTATCTATCTATCTATCTATCTATCTATCTATCTATCTATCTATCTATCTATCTATCTATCTATCTATCTATCTATCTATCTATCTATCACCTGCCTATCTGTCGGTCTGTCTGTCTGGTCTGTCTATCTATCTATCTATCTATCTATCTATCTATCTATCTATCTATCTATCTATCTATCTATCTATCTATCTATCTATCTATCTATCTATCTATCTATCTATCTATCTATCTACCGCTCAAGCTTAAAAGTATCTATATGTTAGGTCAATAACTAACCCATCACAAAAAATTCATTTCCCAATTTTGAAGCAAGTGTAGCACGATGCATATAAAGTAGCAGTGACTGAGAGCAAAATGTTGGTAAAAAAGTTAATACCTGAATTGTGCAAACTATTATGAAGACAAACCTTTCTAATACATGTATAAATTAATTACAAAAAGAAAAAGTATAAATCGTATTCATAATTTTGTAAAATATATATATATATATATATATATATATATATATATATATATATATATATATATATATATATATATATATATATATATAGATATATATATATATATATATATATAATAAAAATGAAGATAACGCTTACAACATCATTTAAAAATGTGGTCAAAATATATTACATAAAACGCATTCTATCTAAACTTCCAAGATGTCATCTTGTGGTAAATTGTCATACCGTACCTGGGTGCACTTTATGCCAAGATGCCCAGTATAGCTGTTTGAAAGTCGACACAGTACAGCCTCAATATGTATCTAACATCGGACTCATAGACTGGAATGCTTTGGGTGAGATATAGTGATATGGAGAGAGAGAGAGAGAGAGAGAGAGAGAGAGAGAGAGAGAGAGAGAGAGAGAGAGAGAGAGAGAGAGAGAGAGAGAGAGAGAGAGAGAGAGCGAGAGAGAGAGAGAGAGAGAGAGAGAGAGAGAGAGAGAGAGAGAGAGAGAGAGAGAGAGAGAGAGAGAGAGAGAGAGAGAGAGAGAGAGAGAGAGAGATTTAATTAGCGATCAATTAAGGGCTAAAATACTAAAATATATAAATTATCGAAATTTATTTTCCTTCATTATGGCCTCTGGATACAAGCATCTATTGGATAATATGCTTAAATATAAGACCACTTTTATGAATATGCGTCGTTAATCGTAGGAAATTTGTATTTTATCCTGCTGTCGGACATATGTATGAAAGAGGTGGAAAAGCATAAGTAGATGATCAGATACTTTCGTAAGATAAAAAAATTATGCAATCCTAACATTGTATGGTTTAAAGTGCGCTTAACCGCTGGCTCCAACTTAAGGAGGGATAATGCCTCCATAATTACATTCATGTATTTTTTTTTGTTTTCCATTGATGCATTGTTGTAAATGATGGATGCAAGTTCTACTCTCATTATTTTATCCTAGCATATTGTATTCATCGCTTATGCAAAGTGCCCGTGGCAGTTTGCGAGTGCTACTTTCCGTTTGCATTATTGAAAATAGCTACTTGCAAATGCTACATTCTAGTCATGCTTGCAAGTACTTAAATCTGATTTACTTCCGTGTCCATGTATCTTACAATTTGCCACCTACTGAATTGATTCGGGTATTTTTTCTCATGACAAATGCTGTGTTAGTTATTATAAGCTTTTATAGTTTATTGATAAACTTGCCACAATACTTTTACATCATTTCCTCTGCTGTTTTCATACAGATTGGGTCTTGCAACAGTGAAAATAATAAGTTTATCAGCATCGTCTTTTACTGTCCAATTCGTGTCGCCATCTGTGGTCGTAATGGGCTACCAGAATATTAGCATCTTATTATGACAACAAACAGAACTCTTCATTTCTGAAGAGTTTTCTTTACCAAATATTGTGAAAGCTCCCCACGAAGCTTTAGATTGCTTTACGGCTTTCATGTTATATGGTAAGCAGCATCTAAAGAAGTTATTAGACCAACGTATCGAATCAACATTGTAACTCTTTCAGTCCCTTTTTGAAGGTGTACGTTAGCGACGAAGTTTTATTCGTTCCCTAAATCCATGCGCTTTCTCGCTTTCTAAATGATTTATATAACCTTACAAAAACAAAACAAAATAAACCACAGCAGTGTGGTGCATCTTCCTCTGTCTCAGTTCTGACGCACCTTATCTATTTACTTTTTCCTGTTATGAAATCAACTTCATACTGAAACCTCTCATTACTTTTGAAATATTAGTCATTTTACCAATGTGTGGGTCGGAAATGAAATGATATATTCATGCGTACGCTTGTTAACAAGTTTCCATCAAACGAACACTGATTGTAAAGTTAGTACAGTACGTTGCATAATTTCACGCACCTCACAGACGTCTATCATTTCCTGTAATACTACTATGCATAAGCTCTCTAGAAAATAATATATTTCAAAGCAACATAAATAATCAATAGGACATATACAAGTTTATAGATAAAATGATACTAAATAAATTAATTATTCCTAAAGGTTTTCCTATTCCTATTATCATATTCATTGTTGAACATACCATGTCGCAAAATCCGAAATACGTAAATCCTGTTAAAATAATGATAACAATATCTACTTATGATTACAAATATTTCATTAACTGTACGACTGTTTTCCAATACTTAATCTGCATTGTTGTTGTACATAATCACAACCATTGAAAGCAGTGTTTCTAAGCTTTAAAACTGGTTTCATTCTATAAAACTTGCATCTCTAAAGGTGTCCATAATCATATACAAAAGATAAAATGTTACAGGAGATTTTACTTTTACTTATTTGCAGTTCTTACCATTATAAAACCAATTTAATTAATAAATTGATTCCCAAATTGTAAAAAATACAAGTATAGCACCGATAGGTTCTCATCATTCTGCTCCTCTTTTTAACAATTAAGAGTAACAAAACTTTAAAAGAATTTTCGAAATATTAATGTAGTTACGCATGATTCCGATTTACCGAATGTTCCGCAATTTGTCATATGCAAGTAGTTTCGTTAGAATTATCTATAATCAGAGAGAGAGAGAGAGAGAGAGAGAGAGAGAGAGAGAGAGAGAGAGAGAGAGAGAGAGAGAGAGAGAGAGAATTCACCAAAAACGTACGTGCATATTTCATGAAATTATTGTAATTGCATACATGTATCATAGGGTGAAGAGAGCGCTTTGTTACAGTGATAGGGAGACAAAATCTACTAATCTTAATAGTAATGCAATGCAGAATTGTACGGATGATTGTCTATTTTAAGTTTGATGCAACATACTATATATGCATCCTGGGTAGGTGAGAAATTTTTCGGACAGTCTTGTGGTTGATCAATGACTTTCAAAGTGATAGGCAGAAACATTTAACTGTTATATGTCTAATTCATGAATAAGTTACTGTAAATATACAAACATTCAATTTGACCCTTGATAAGAATGGATAGACTTGGGGAGGCAAACAAATGTTAAAACCACTCAAATATTTTATAACACCTTTTGCCAGGAAGTGCATCAGGTGGTCTCGATTTTCTCATACTGACCCCACTTTGCACAAAGTAACAAACTGGTTTTGTGTGGCTTCAATTTCGGAAACCGCATAGTTTTGCGTCTTATCTGAGGAATAGCACTTGGAGGCATAACACTGACATTAAAATGATTGCATGCTTATAAAGTAGCTGTTACACACAATTCAGAAGCCTGCACATTTCAAAATACAACAACGCAGAATGAAATTATAACTAAGCATTTACAAGCACTCATTTACAGTTTGCGTCAACGAAGAACAAATATCATGAATGTAATTGTGAAGCAGCCATTTACAATAATTCAGAAAGAAAGTATAACACAAACAGCCACGTACAGTCTGAATAAATGAGAACACGATATACCATGTATATAATTATGAAAGTAGTTTTAGCAAACAACCATTAACAATAATTCATTAAAGAAGAAAAGAAAATACATTCCTCTCCATTTCAGCGGTCTACCATTTTTGTTTTATTTTTTGCTCTTATAGATTTGTCTGGGTTGAATTAGAAGTCTGCTGAGCCACACTGATGCCATGCCCACGTGGGATGAATCTAGGTGACAAATCGTTTGATGCATAAATTGATTGAAATGATAAACTGTCAGACGGATAATTTGAGAAAGCTTTTCTTTCTCAGTTTAGCATAGCGTTTGGTAGCATTAACACTGTGTTTTGACCTTCCTGCTATGTAATGTGACGATTGTTGATAATTCACAGTTTCCAGGTATTTTTGTGACAGAAAATTTGCATTCATTAAGTACATTATATGTGTGAAAACTATTTATTTACTTACAGCAGAAGACCACAGTGGCTGAGGTATGTTAGAAAAATCTCATTTAACCTGTATAAAATCATTGTTGGATCCAAACTAGTGTATGGTTATTTTGTTTATTCAGAAAATCTTTTTAAATGCTTGGGAGCAGTTACGACAGTATCATAGGAAAGCCGTTTAGATGAAGCGAATCAGCAATCTCTATGGCATCGTAGAGAAACATTATCTCTACAACATGTTAAGATTAAATACTCTGAAACCAATCATTGCCTCTGTTTCTCATCAGTAATTTTCAAACCATTTTACGAAAATAAACCAAATGTCATAATCATCTTTTGATATTGGAGCAACATCCATCCTTGCTAGTACAAAATTGACCTCTTAAGGTATAAAAGTCTTTTATTACTGTAGCACCTATCTGGCTTCTTAAACAATCCAAGATACTATTAAAGCTGCATGACGGACACAAATCCGAAACAAATCCTTCCATTCTTCATATCTATAATTATGAGCTTATCTACCAGGCAAAATGACACAAAATGATAACAACTCTGCGGATGTGATCTTCATCAGTAAAAATCACACTACAACATTCTGCTTGCCAGATAGAGCATCAATATATTTAGTCAAAAGACGGATCATATTTTGTGTTATGTATACCTAATTACTCTATATTGTCATCGTAATTATAGTTCATAAGGCTTAATTGTCAATAATATTTTAAATACTGAATTTTGTATCAGTAATAGATTCCAACAGTAGGATGAATCATACATCAAGTGCTTCGTTTCCTTGTCAAAATTCTAATGTTGAAATGTAACCTACTTCATTTAGACTTTACAACCCTTTCACTACCATGCTTTGCACTTAATACAAGCATTATGGACACATTGTTGTAAGGACACACTTGTCTTTACTTTAATGGAACATTTTACTATCGGGTTGATGAAGTAAGATTGACACCATTAAAAGTAATCGCCCTGTTTTTGTCTTAGATATTTTTGTGGAGGTTTCTTTTCCAGTGAAAAATGCTAAGTGTATTCAGTAGAAATCAGCATGCAATAGTTTAAACCATTAAAATGCTATGCATGACGTTTTTATATGAACAACTTTAAAAACAGTAATCATTCGAAATGAAGTTTGCAGAGATAAGAATATTTGTGTGCAATCTTGTGAAGTACACATAGAGTTGCTAATAACTGAACTACATGTAACATTAAAGCTCAGTGGTGACAAATGAGGCCAGCGTGAGACTGTTGTCTCTAGAAGAGACACATGAATTACAAGATCGATTTTTTATTTGACATAATCTTGCTTACTGACAAAGAGGTTCATTATGCATGCATCATGCGTAAGTGTCAAAGACATTATGATACTTAATGAATCAAAACAATTTCATGTACTAAATGGGTTATACTATGTAAACAGTTGGTCCCTTATCCATTGTTTGAATCCAATTATTCAAGCGATTGTGACACAATTCATGAAAACTAATTCTCAAGTACCACATCAGCTGACACTTCATAATAAAAAATTGATCGCTAATACAATATTGAAAATATTGCACGGACTTAACGTGAATCAATTCCTTAATGTTTCGTCGTTTAACTAAAAGTATTTTGTAATAAAATGGCCATTATAATTATAAAATCTTATCAAGAAATAAACACTCATATGTTAATGAGTAATCGTCAATCTGTTAATGAGTAATCATCAATCTGTTAATGAGTAATCGTCAATCTGTTAATGAGTAATCGTCAATCTGTTAATGAGTTATCGTCAATCTGTTAATGAGTAATCGTCAATCTGTTAATGAGTTATCGTCAATCTGTTAATGAGTAATCATCAATCTGTTAATGAGTAATCGTCAATCTGTTAATGAGTAATCGTCAGTCTGTTAATGAGGAATCGTCAATCTGTTAATGAGTAATCGTCAATCTGTTAATGAGTAATCGTCAATCTGTGAATGAGTAATCATCAATGCAGAGATCCATACCTTTATATCAGCACAATCATTCGTTAGTTATTTTAAATCACATTTAGAATTGTAATCTCCAAGTTCATCGTGTCTCCAAGTTCATCGTGTAATCGTCACTTTAAAGTAATTGTAACAAGTTTTAATTTAATTAATCATTTAATCACCAGTAATGGTTTTAAAGAAGATTATGAGGTCAAAGTCATAATAATAATAATGAAGTGTTTTTATTTAGTTTATTTGTCATATCACTATTGACCATTAAGTTGTAAATGTGACTGAAAGTACATTAGTCCACATCGACTTATAGTTGGATCCATTTCATCCGTGTTTATGATAGTATCGTTCTGGTACAAATCAAATTAATTTTAATTTTAATTATTTCTGGAAGAATAGAAGCATTGAGTTGACTGATAGCGCATTTTGAAATAAAGCAGAATGCTACACAGTAACCAACATTGTGTTAACTGATTAGCACTTCATGGTACAGAAGATGGAGACATAAATTTAGCACTTCATGGTACAGCGGATGGAGACATAAATTTAGCACTTCATGGTACAGCGGATGGATACATATATACTATCAAGATGTTCTACGTCACTTTTAATTTTATTCAGGCATTACCGATCGTATAAAGTAGCGTCCGCAGCACAAATATGAAGAATTAACGCATAACAAAAACAAACTGCTCGATAACACAAGCTTCAAAAGGTTAAGATATCTAGCACTAAATATATCTTTAATTCGTTAGATTATAATACATTAAATTAGATTTATGTCGCGATTTGGACCAAACCTATGGGAACCTTTAATTATTTAAACGTCACTAGCATCTGTTCATGAAATGGTCAGATATCCAATAAAATTCACTCTTTATAGTTTGTGCAGTGTGTGTAAATGACCGTTCTAGGCTAAAAAATCGGTAGCCAATTGGCATAGATGATTTTTGTTTGAGATCAATATAAAGAGTACACCATAATGATGTAAACTAGAACAAAGAGAGAAAGTAGAGAAGTACTTTTGAAGAATTCCTTGCTTGTATTAAAAAAATAATCGAAGTTTCTTTTTATTTTTACTTTCGTCAAGGACTTATTGTTCAGTTAGTACGTTCAGTGTACATCTGGAAGATGACTCATTATTGTTGGGAATATGATAAGTGAGACAATTAAAACTCTTAGCGTCATGAAAATTTGACAGTTGATTTAAGGTTGATTTTATTGCTCTCCATCCTCTCTCTCTCTCTGTCTATCTCTCTCTCTATCTCTCTCTCTCTCTCTATCTATCTATCTCTTTGTTTACCGCCTCGATGAATGGAGTAAAGGTTACAGAAATAAATCAATAGTTAGAGAACAGTCAAAACGCAATTCATATCGCAAGAATGTAACTTCTGTCGGTATGCAAAAAACATCCTTCTTACAAACTACCGATGTCAATAGTTTTTCCTATAAGCACTGGATTTAGTTGCACTGGTACAAACAGAAAGAGTTAATTTTACTTCGGTCACAATACCGATGTGAGCTATTAATGTAGGATGTTCTGAGAGAAAAAGCTTTTAAAAGGAGGAAAATTTGAAAACATCTCAATGAAAATAAAGATGCTTGTATTTCCCGTTTTTCAGTAGCTTTCATTTATGAATCCTAAACTAAGGACCTTTATGGCGTCACATGTGTATTGCAAACTCTAACATTTGTTTTACGTAATGCAGGTAAATGTGACTAATATTGATGCATAACTCTCTTTCATCTATTATAATATGCTGTTCGATTTCCTTTCTTCATTTCGTGGCTATTAAATGACATGCTTATTTGGATTTAGTGACAACCGGTCTGTACTTTATTGGACACATACATTATGCGATACTGATATATAGTTTTACAGCTTAACAGCTTAACAGTTTTGCGCCCATGTATGTTTCGTTCGAATTAATACATTTGTAAGACATTTGAACGGCATTCAATTAGTAATAATACTAGCATAGAACGATGACGGATTAACTTTATGATGCAAAAATCAATTTGAGTTAATTGATTCTTTGAAATGTTGGCAGCAATGCGACTTATTTCAAAATTAGTGTATTTTATTGCATTTATCGCAGGATGCACATATATGACACATGGGCGAAATTCAATTTAATGCCATTTTTGTGATGAGTTTGCAAGTTGTGTTGATCGCATTAATTCATTGCCAATGTAATACCTACACTACATTCATGTATCCTTTGGCATTATGCTTAACGGAAAGCTTAGCTTGTAGATAATGGTTGGCCTAACAAACAAAATTTAATTTTTCCTGTCACTTTTATGAACTAGGCTTTAGCTATATCCCTTAATGTTTGGTTAAAGGTGATGACATGTGGCACACGTGGTCTCTATGGGCATGTGTCTTTGTATTATTGACAGCTAGTCATATTGGAGTGATTGAGGAGAGTCACAAATAAGAAATAATTTATGAGTTGTAAGGTAAACAATTATATAAAAATAAACAATCAAAACCGTCATTTCATATTAAGATTTCTTAATGGCAGTATTCAACTAACATGTAAACTAAAATTATCACAATATTACAGTTTTGTTTAGACTGGTAATCGAATCCCAAAAGTTGACAATCTATTTTAAAACAATTTTGTAAAGAGCATAATTGAGCTATCCGTAGTGTTCCAAGTTCCACATATATATCTTTTGATTCTGCCCTCTATTGTTCTACATAATCTAAAGTCCTGTCACATGCACTGGGTAAGACAGGTCACAATTAAGTATTTAAAAATGTTTATAATGAAGGATAATTGATGCTATGTGACTACCAAGAACTACCCATATATAAATTAAGTGATTTAATACAATCCTTGATTCTTGACAAAGTAGCTGCAATGATTTAAACAGATATTGAAAATTAGTATTAGTTTCTCTTGTTTCCATAAAGGAAGAAAGCAAATAATAATAACAATAGGAAATTCGTAGGGGTGGAGGGATAAAGGCACTGGTGACAAATATCTGTCAGGTTTCATAGCTACGTGTAACGAATTATCAAGCCTATATAATAGTGCAGCACAAAATAAAATGCATCTTCAACGACTAATTTCTACTCTATGAAGACCTCTATGCTTCAGTCAACGAAGGTTGTTAGAGTAAATATCAAAATATATTGTCTATATTTAAGTTTGAAAATTCTACTGTACACAGTTAAACCATTAGCTCAATTTTGGGAATTAATGCAATGTTATTATTGGTATTTTCGTCACATGAAAAACAAGAAGCGATTATGAGCGATTCCGCTACGATAAGGAATGGAAGACTCCAGTTTTTTATATTGATTTTATTCATATGGAATCATACAAAGAAACTTTGTGTTTATTATAGTGCTTTATGCTGAAGCTGCAAATAGCAACACCAGAAGTCACAGGGAAAAAATATATAACGATTTTAAGGTCATTAACTCCTGGTCAATTTTCTAGTTCACAACCATAATGGGCCGACTCAAGCATTGATAACAATAGATACTAATCGAATCCAATCCAGACATTTGACGAAGATAATTAATGTCACTGCAGCACAGATAATGAATATTGTCATTCTGACTCAGACTGTTCATGTACCTTCGACCAGAACACTATTTAGCACCTTGACAACTATGTCATCCGATTTCAGCAACAAGCTTACATCAAAAGAAACAGATGTGGCCTCATGGTATAGCGCCGTGCTAGCTAGTAGAGTATAAAATCTGCAAGCGTTTCCTAAGATAATTCTTGCTTCATGAAAACCAACAAAACAAGGCGTCAATGCAGATAATTATGATAGAGATTGCAAATACATTATTTGTTTCTATAAAGTGACAATACAACATCGTCAACCCAATGGTAATAATAAGGAATAATAATAATAAGGAATCTGCTTCTACATAATTAATGATAGTCGAGTATATATGAACTATGCTCATGCTGCGACACACGTATCTAGGTACTGACGTAAAGATTACTAAATTTCGAACCGAAAAAGGCAACCTCAGATTCAAATTTGAAAACTTAAAACTGAAATTGACGCCAACTTAACATACTTGATGCTATCAAGAATTAGGCATGAATTAAATGAAGCTAACAACAATGTAAACAACGAGTTGAAAACCAAGAAAGTGGCAAACTTACAAATATTGAAGAAGCATACACGGGTTTTTCCAAGTGATTTAAAATCACTTCGTGAGCCAAATAATCTCAGTCATTCTGGAAACGATAACGTCAGACATTAACTAACCGCGCGCTACAAACACGTTTGCAGAAAGAGGCTAGCAAACATATGCACTCCATTCAAGAATAACCACAAGGAAGGGCATTATTAGTCCGTTTTTCCAAAATAGTCTTCGTTATTAAGCTGAACAGACAAACAAAATATAAACACACTACACTTAAGAAAAAACTGTCAGATATTTTCCGGGATAGCAGATCTTCGCGGTCAGGAATATTATTGTACTAGGAAAACAGGGTTACAGCGGACATAATTATGAATGTTTGGTAGACGATATGCTGGAAGTTGCATTGTTAGGATAATTATTCTTGCTTAGGAGCCAGACATTTCAGAAAATTAAATTTTATTTAGCCAAGAGATGGAACTGGTGAGAAATTGTTGACATCAAGCCAGCTTTGTTCAAAACATGACTGAGAAACGTGTTCAGAGGAAAGGGATCACCTGGTACAGAAAACTACAAGAACTATCAAGACAGAAACTCAAATGTATTCGGTGAAAGAAGAAATAACCATTATGACTATGTTGTCTATGACCATGGTCATGAAAGTAAATACGATAAACATTGTCACTTTAAAATCAGCAAATAGGATATCGTGTTTCTCATTGGAAGTTGTGTGTATTTGAGATCATTTTACTGTGCTTTTCACCCTTTAGAAAAGCTCTGACCTTTTCCTAGTTTTTTATTATTCTTATGCCTGTTAATGGTTTCAGGTTATTTACTTCTAACATAAGTGGCATAATGTTAATATAGTTTACTTGCTATATTAGATACTGATATTGCAGTCATAAGCGAACACATGTTAACAAGCCATTCATAAATATACTTGGATATATAAGAGTTATAAAGTTACATCAAAGTCGATAATAGTGAGTATGAATTTAATATCAAGGGTCGAAAACTCGGTTTGATAATAATGTGAGAGAAAATTTCTGTCCTAACACCCAGATCATGGTAACATGTTGCCGTAGGCACTGAATTAAGACTAACCAAATTATTCCAGTTTTCGTACTGGACCCTTATCTTCCAGCTTATGCAAGAAAATACTGACGTTATGGAGTCCTTGTTTGAATATTTCCCATTGCTGGCGATGCAATGTTCACAGGATACAAAATAACGGACTAATCCTTGCATTGTTTCAGTTTCTCTTATAACCCTCAGAAACAAACAAGAGATTTTAGTATCCTGTTTCTGTTCAACTATCAGTAATTGTTTGTGTTATTCTGATTAGAATAGAAAGAGTGGAATAAAGAAGACCACTGTGATAAATATAGCTTGATATATCAATACCGGGAGTGTAAGGGACCCTTTGAAATGATAGACTAATTAATGTCAGGCTAAATGAATACATTTCTGATTAGCATCCGTTTGAATGACTCTTTTGCCATATCTCTGCAAACAAAACAAATAACGTATACTTAAGGAATTACAGTCTCACAAGGATCTATATGATAAAATTCCCCGTTCTTGGTGTTCAAGGTACGAAAGCTAATTACTGACAAATGTTAATAATAAAAACAACTTAGTGGCATTTAACAAAACAATTTTAAACATGAAATTTAGTTACACATTTTAGTCTCTTAAAACAACCATTGAGTACATTCTTCTTGGCAAAATTAGCATTAATGTTTAAAGGATTGCGAGGTCAATTAAGATTTGGAGTCTGATCACAATGGAGTGTACATCAACCTCTCTGTCCCATTCGCAAGGTATTCCGGCTCTCCATATACATCCTTCATTGATTGTCACATAGGGGACACAGTAAAAATTATCTTTATAGCACTGTAAATATAAATGGCACTAAATCTTAACCGAAACCATATGGATACCATACAGACACGGTATCTGCCAAGACAGAGTGCTCTTCGCGCTTCTATAACTTCAAAACAAGTGTCCCATTGTCATATTCAAGCAAAACAGACAGAAGAGAGACTGCAGGTTGAAATGGAGAACTTGAACAAACTTTATTCCGATTGCTTAATCTTGGTAGATATCTCCATGGGCCCTGATATCACAAATGTGGAAAAGACATGCACAAAAGGAAGGACATTAATGTATGCCGTTATAGGCTCGGACACCGGAATATAAATTAATCCCTTTTACCATGGTATGCCTAGTTAATAATTGTTATTTCACCGGCACTTTATGGTTGCAAGCTGTATTCAAAGATTGGATTGAAAGACACTAAAGGTTACATGTGTTTAAGAATCAAGACGTTAAGCATGTTCAAGAATTCTCTCGTACGACTAGTTCTACAATGAGCGAAATTATTGTTGGAATGAACAGAATTGTCCCTGAAATTGATAAAAGCAATTGTGCTTTAACGATCAGAGATTCAAAATTATATAACATTCTACTGAACCTTGCTATTTGATGGAAAATATCTAGGTCAAACAAAGACTAAACTGGACAAATGTTTGGGCAAGGTTTTTAAACATTGTAGTACTTCGTTCTTAGATATAACTGCTAATACATTGTAATGTAAAACACTTTCAATTCTCAAATTTGACAACTTGTATATTGTGAACTCCTTATATTAAGTTCAGCTTGAGAATACAGGATTGATCTATTTCATTGGTAGAAAATGCTATGAGGATATCACATACAAAATGTATGCCTACTTATCTATGTACGAGTTCATAATTTATCTGTAATTGAATGATTATGGGTAAGAGGTTTGATTTGTATGTGCAATTATGGTTCTTTTCCTTGTTATTCTTGCGTCTGTCCTTGTTCTCATAATTATTAATGAAATACTTTTCAATGCTTTTTGGTAGAATTTAGACATGATGTCTACACCTAACTGATTAGTAGAAAATTCAATTTGCTTTGTTGTATCTGTTTCGCATATATTTGTTTTGTGGTGTAGAAGTCTCTTAGATGAATAATCATTTGTCAGCATAATACGTATGTGATTCAAGTGCCCTGCAGTAAGAAGTCAAAAAAGGGATAAGCGATGAAAGTGTGTGATCCATATAGTGCTTCTCTTCCCCACCGAATCTGCGCATAAAGTCGTTTTCTGGCAGTATGGTTCGAAGCAATCCGTGTTGCTCTTTGAACAGGACAATTACAAGCCTCTCGTTAGTGATTAGGTTAAATTGATAAAACTTCGAAAATTGAAAGATATTGCATTGTAATTTGGATCGCGTCTGATACTTGTCCCATAAGTACGTCAATAGGCCTTTAACGATTGGTATTCAGAAAGAGGCATATGATTAGTCCGATACTAGTCACATGAATACATCAAATACACTTGTCCTATATTAGTCACACAAATACATCAAATACACTTGTCCGATACTAGTCACATGAATACATCAAATACACTTGTCCTATACTAGTCACACAAATACATTAAATACATTTGTCCTATATTAGTCACACAAATACATCAAATACACTTGTCCTATACTAGTCACATAAATACATCAAATACACTTGTCCTATATTAGTCACACAAATACATCAAATACACTTGTCCTATATTAGTCACACAAATACATTAAATACATTTGTCCTATATTAGTCACATAAATACATCAAATACACTTGTCCTATACTAGTCACACAAATACATTAAATACATTTGTCCTATATTAGTCACATAAATACATCAAATACACTTGTCCTATATTAGTCACACAAATACATCAAATACACTTGTCCTATACTAGTCACACAAATACATTAAATATATTTGTCCTATATTAGTCACATAAATACATCAAATACACTTGTCCTATATTAGTCACACAAATACATTAAATACATTTGTCCTATATTAGTCACATAAATACATCAAATACACTTGTCCTATATTAGTCACATAAATACATCAAATACACTTGTCCTATATTAGTCACACAAATACATTAAATACATTTGTCCTATATTAGTCACATAAATACATCAAATACACTTGTCCTATACTAGTCACACAAATACATTAAATACATTTTTCCTATATTAGTCACATAAATACATCAAATACACTTGTCCTATATTAGTCACACAAATACATTAAATACATTTGTCCTATATTAGTCACACAAATACATCAAATACACTTGTCCTATATTAGTCACATAAATACATCAAATACACTTGTCCTATATTAGTCACACAAATACATCAAATACACTTGTCCTATATTAGTCACACAAATACATTAAATACATTTGTCCTATATTAGTCACACAAATATAGCAATTAGACTAGACGGATAGTTCTAAAACAAATCTATTAGCACCATTTGCTTAGGTCGATTAAAGAAACTATAATAACAAGCATAACAATTATCTGAGTTTTGCCGAATAATGTATTAATCAGCAGAACATCGTCTTGTATCAAATGTTTGAATATTCATAAACATACACACGAGTTATCACTATAATGAGATAACATTAGCAATAGTCTCGTGTATAAACATAAGATATAACAGAATCGACTCGTATTTGCAACTTGCTTCCATGTATCTAGATTTTGGCGAAATTTGTGTAAAAAGACAGTTTGAAAAGTCGAGAATGAATAACAGCATCATTAAACTCTGGCGCTAAAATTAGCATGGGTAACATGACAAGAACTATGTTTATAGTGGAATAATTATAATTATTTTTGTTTTTGACTGTGGTTTTGGGCAAGTGCTTTTGAACTATAATGACCTGCCTTGGTTGATACACGTCACTTGTGATTGAACTGATCCACAATTACCGTTCAAGTCGAATAGCTGCTTTGGAATTTTGACATCTATCTGGCAAAGTCATTTCATAATTTCTTGATACGACTTTGAATTTTTAAAACAAGTAACATTAAGAAGCAAAGACAATAAATATAAAAACATTCAACACAAATAATCTTGATGTATCAAAGCGGTCCGGACTGTTTCTGAATTTACAAAATCAACAAATAGTGTTTTACTCCGAAATGTCCATTAGTACCTTGAAATTTCCTTGAATAATTTGGCCGCTCAAATCACATCTAATCACACATAAAGAGTGTCCATAAAGACTGCTATTATGAAGGGAACAAAACATTTTGTTTACTTATGAACCTGATATAAAAATGTAAGATACAATATGATGACCAGGATACTAAAATGTATGCCAACATGCCATATAAATTACAAAGAAAATAATTCAATGTTACGAACTCAAATTAAATCAAAGTTTTAAAAATGACATTAGGTTAATGAAAATCTCTAACTTCTTTAACGATCCAAGTTCAAGCTCAAACACACTTTTTATGCATGATCGCTTTCTCCCTAAAAGCAATATGATACAACAGACATCCTTTTACATCTGATAGTATTATATTTAAAATGAAATGGGACGATGTCTTTTAAATATCACAAAATATACGCACATACTGCAAAGCAGTAATTCCATACTCGTGAAATTACATCGTCAGATTATCCTTTCACTATATCTGCCTAATATCAACATCAAACTCCAAAACAATAATGTGCAAGGGTTAGTGAATACTGGATATAATAATTGGAGAAATTGCTGAACATATATAAATTTCAAAGCGTTGCAAGCGAGCCAGTATTAAAACCAAACCGTCCTTTGCATTTATTTTGCTCTGAATGTGCCAGAACTAAATAGGTCAAACTTGGCTGCGCTTAAAATTTTGTAAATGTAGATATCACCTCTTGGTATTGGAGAAGATGACATTCGTTGCCAATGTTGACTTTTATATAGTATCACACGGAAAGTTGTACAAGGATTCGGCATAAGAACACATTGTGAATTATAGTATCGTATGCTTGAACTAATGAAAACTTTATCAGCAAATATTGAATTTCTTTTGCCAACATACCTATTTGAGAGCATTCATCCTGCAAGGATGTTATTTAACAGGCGTGGTAACAGTGGGACAGATATGATCATATTCATTTCAGTAATCATTCAGCACCTATTTTCTCATTACGATCCCATTTTATGCTAAATAACGGACTAATACTTGCATGGTTTCAGTTTCTCTTAGTAATAGCTGAATACCCTCAATGGGTAAAATGATGTGTAAGGAAGACATTGTTGGGACAGTCGAGGCTCCTGATGTCACATTAACAGAATGATGGAGAACATGAATATAGCCATCATATCCTACTCCGTAAATATGAAAACGTTCACATAAAGATCATTTTGAGACAATAAACGAATCAGTAAGCTCCTTAATATTTTAAACATGATAGTTGTGACATAATCAACAGTAATTGATAACGAACCTTCGATATACATGGTTCACAATTATCCATAATAAAATGAGACCTGTATTTGTTTGAGCAAACCAACATATTGCTCTCAATACTAAACGTGACCTTACTCTCTGAGAAATAAAAACATTTTGTGTAGATATTTCTTTATTCTATTGCTTATTTGTCACCCGTAAGCTGAATTTTGTTCAGGTTCGTCTGATGTTTCATTACTAAAGGATGTGCAGATTCTGACGTGACAGTCCTTGCATGAGGAATAGCTATTAGCAAATAAGTTTTTTGAGTAAAGAAATAATTAACAGCTGCGAGAGCAGCATTCGCCAACGTTCCCACATTTTGCTCCTTAATTGGGTCTTGTCTTCACTATGGGCACAATTAGAATTAATGAGTTGTCTGAAATTATCGCATTGAATAACGCTCTTGTCTGAGCAAATAGCTTCAAATAGTTGTTTATTTTCCCTGAGATATTCACAATAGCTACACGAAGGTTCTTTTATAAATTCTCAAACCTTTTTCAGTATTCCTCAAGTACCAACTCATAACCCATCAAGGATCATTCCTAAAGTACATCATTATCAGCACATTATTTTACCAAAAGTCAGTGTAGACAACAAAAGCGTTTCCAATAAATACACTTTGTAAAAACAAAACACCACTGTCCACTTGGACATTCACCTTTACGCAATTTCTTAACATTAGGAACGTACTGACCTATTTAATTTCCTTTAAATTAAATTAACATAATAGTTATAGCAAAATAACCAATAGTGCTTAAAGTTGTGGAAAGGTGAATTTGCTCCTTCTGTTAGTTCTATTTTGTTAATAACAATTGTTTTTTTCTTCATTTTTCACTCTGTATTTGCATTAATCTTTTAGTTTCATATCACTATCTGCTTCTACCTCTTTGTTTCCTCTCTCTATCATTATTGAAGAGTATTTTTGCTGATGTTTTCTATCTCTAATTCTCTCACACCACCTTTTCTTTTTCTGATTTTGAATAAAATTCTAGAGTTATGTTGTCTTTACCACAGGGTATAACAGGCCGATTCAATTATTTTGATTTCCTAATCAAAAGATAGGCAAAAGAAAATTCTTTAAAAGGTTCCGTAAAATACCAAAATAGCAAATCGTTACATATAATATATGCTTTATTTTTTAAACCTTGTTTGGGAACCATACAAACAGACATTATAAACTTTAATGCAAACATTAAAATTCCAGATTTACCGGAGATGGTTAATCAAATAGGGTATGGAATATGTTAACTCCATTGATACAGTTACTAGCTATTTGAACAATTTGAAGGACCGGAATGACTTTATGAATGCCAATATATTATATCGACAAATGTTATTTTAAAATTATATGTAGACTACTTAAAATAGGCATTACAATGCCTGATCAAAGTTTAGTTTGAGCCTTAGACAAAGACGGATCCAATTGTGATTCCTTATACAATATTTGTTGCTTGGAAACTAAAAAGGTCCGATTAAAGTGTAATGTGTTGTCTCTAGCAGACATTTTCTACCTGACATATCTATTTATAATTTTGAATTCATTCTTAAATTTTTAATAATATTCCTTCTCTAGATGTAGTCAGTATGGTTATCCAAGCTAGTAATATGTCTGGTTTCAATAGATTTAAGACCTACATTCCTGCCAAAAAATCCCAACAGCTGTATTTCAACTTTTGTGTCTCTGCTATTGCATGATATTCAAAATATCCAAGTGAACCCTAGATGTCATTCATCACATGATGTAATTTAGGCTTTTACAGTTCAATAAGAGTAACAGTGGACGTCATCATAAAGCGGCCGAAATTTTAATTACTTCTAAACGTCCTTCTTCAGAAATGTGAGAGTGATTTCTCCACGAACTGAATATTTGCATTGCATATTCATATATAGCAACTGTATATTTATTAGGTACACATAAATGGAATTTGGGTTAAAATTTAAAACCATAGAATGACAAAATGTTCGCTGGTTCGAGTTATGTGCATGGTGTGGTTAAGTTTTATATCTCATACGTTAATTGGTATTCTGACGTTTGCGATAAGCACGTGGGTATTAGACAAGTAGAAATTGTAGCATTAAACTTAATTTTGTGCTGTGGTGTTTATGATTTTAACGTAGATTTAACAATTTTTCAGTCATATAGCTACGATGTCTGCAGTGTGACAGTTTATAGTGATGTCTAGCACTTGGGCGTCATACCTCAGACATGTAGCATGATGTCTCACCCAGTCACATTATCCTGACACCAGGCCAACGAGTCCAAACACTAACCTCTTAATGCTGAGCGTCAAGCGAGGCAGCTGTTAGTACCATTTTTGTAAGTCTTTGGTATGACTCGACCGGGGATTGAACATACGACCTCCCGCAATCGAGGCGGACGCTCTAACCACTAGGCCACTGGAGCAGTTAATTTAATTTTGTAATGCAATTGAGATGTCATTGCAAGGAAATGGGAATTAAATTACGATATCTCGTTTTCGTATTCCTATTGCAAATGATGTTGAATCTTCAGAGCCTTTAAGATGAATGCAACATCTGATGCAATTGCCTGAATGGGACTTTAAAGTGAGGAGACTTAAAGAAGTACAGATAAAAAAAACGAAAATGTGATTTTAGATTTGAAGGGCGTATTTTAATTCAGAAAAATAGCATTATGAAATAAACGTAGCAAGAAATGTTGAAAGCTTGGGCATAACTTGCCTGTAGTTGTTATTTCTTAATCGGCAATACTCTCTAGTGGATGAAGATATAAACGCATTAAATGTTTTGTATCTATTGCTGAAATTATTTCAGTGAAACCATTAATATGTTAAGAGTTATTTTATACACAAATTAATATGTTCCTGTAACACGCGTCTGAAATATTTGGATTTAGTAGCTACTGGTGTCACCGAACGTGTTATACACAGTCATAAAGTATGATTAGAATACAAAAGTTTCCACTTCTAAGCCTACTATGCATAGGGACCTTAATGGTATGAGACTAAAGTATGTGTGTGTGTGTGTGTGTGTGTGTGTGTGTGTGAATTAGATATTGAAAGTGACTTTAACAATTTTATTCATATCGCTATATCTGAAGAGTGGCAGTTTATAGGGATGTCTAGCGTTTAGGTGTTATGATGCAGATATGTAGCATCATGTCCCGCCCAGTCAAATTTTACTGACACTAGGCCGAGCGTTCCTATGCTTCGTTATGAATGGATACTGTCATTAGCACAATTTATATGCATTGTTGGCGATCAGGGGGATGTTATCGCAGACGAGATGAGTTTGTTTTAACTAAATTAAATGAAAGCAGTTATGTAATCTATAAATCTAGCTATCTATCACATTCATATCAGACTCTATGTACGTTAACTGGTGTCATAAATAAAATTATATGCAAGTAGCAGACATCTAAATTATTCTACGTTATGTTTATAGATAAAGGAAATGTTCAAGCGAAGCTGGTTTCAATATAAAAACATATTGAGTTGCAAACAATGTTCTTACAAAAATTGTAAAAGTTAAAACACATGTTATCTCCATTGAAATGCTATAAGACCCGAAGCTTGTTTTTTTGCGATTGTAAAAAGCGAAAAATTGTCTTGGCAGGCTTTGGACTGGGTTTAGAGCAGGCGCCGGCATTAATCGCATTTTGTACTCAACAAGAATAAACGTTTAGTCTGATACTTTACCAGACGACTTTACGTAATCGGTTTAGTTGTTACTGTTACTTGTGCATATTAGACATGAGTGCTACATTTTCTAACTGAGAAATACTCTTGCAAAAGTTGATTAGCACATTAGTAGTGTCAAGATAAGTGTTAGTTCTGTATAGTGAATATTATATAAAAGGCATATATCATTATCAGAATGTATATATATATATATATATATATATATATACACCAGATAAAACAGACTGTGCTATCCCTTGATTCTGTAGTATAATCTTGATAATAATGGGCAGAAAAAATAGTTTAATGCAAACAATACTATCATAAAGGTTAGAGAAATTAAATTCGTACTCTACCGGGTTTCGAACCCAGGTCCGCGAGTAAATGACACCCATCGCACCAACCCATTTACCGTCACGACTAAGAACGCATCACCAAAAAATGATGGCACTGAATCGGTGTTATATAAGCTCGTGCGTAGCAGACAGACTCGCACGACGGCCTATTAATAATATATTATAGTAATGTTTAGCACTTAGGCATCATACCGCAGACATGTAACATGATGCCCCACCCAGTCACATTATCCTGACACCAGGCCGACTAGTCTTAACATTAACCTCTTAATGCTGAGCGCCAAGCGAGTCAGCTGTTAGTACCATTTTTGTAAGTCTTTGGTATGACTGGACGGGAATCGAACCCACGACCTCCCGCATCCGAGGGAGACGTTCTAACCACTAGGCCGTCGGAGCGGTTTGTTTATTGAATATTGACTAAGAAATGCATCTTGTTTCCAATTAAGTTACTTTATCGTCGTTCATAATAAATGTTGTTTTCGCAAATAAACGTCTGGCAATAAAGTATATGTCCACAATAAACAATATTGTCAACAGATCTCAAAAGACAATAAGCGCTTTTAGGGACTGCCAAACATTGTGCCTTAGCCCATTTGTATGTAATAACATTATAAACTTCATTTTGAACATCATAGACCTGTTGCAAATAAATATATTGCCTCAAATATATTATGACAACAAACTTATGACGAAAAGCTGCTCAAAAAATAAAGCGCAAGGGAACTAATATTATTGTCTATTATTATTATTATTATTATTATTATTATTATTATTATTATTATTATTATTATTATTATTATTATTATTATTATTATGTTAGCAATCTTCAAAGAAATCAATATCTTTAAATGCCGACACTGAAGCCAATATTATAAACTTATATAAACTTAAATTCAAATTCGGTCTTTGCTTGCATTGTATTTCTTATATTTAGGACTGTAAAATCCTTTTCCCTGCATGTATGTGTATGTATCAGTCTTCTCAGAATGGTACTAAATTAGAGTCGAGCTTTAAAAACGTCAAATGAAAAGTGCTATAAACTTTCAGTTTAAACATTTCCGCTATATCATTTATCTGCGGTACATAACTTCGGTAATTTTTCTGGTGGTATATATCACACAAATGTTTCACTGAACAGTTCGTCATTTTTTCGTCAGTACGAAATTTATAGTAGTTCCCGGATAATTTTGTTTCGAATTTCTTTATAGTAGAAGTACATTTTAAATTTTCACGCAAAATAACTGAAAAAAATCTTCTTTTTTTTGCAAAACAGTTGACTATGTCATTACTTAATGCTTAATATTACAAATACATTTATTTAATAATTCTTTAATAACATGTTTGATACGTGTCATGCATATAATCGATGTGACAATTGGATGTTGTGAAATGTTGGGAGAAGTTCAACTTTTATAAAAAGCCATGTCGGAAAAGTTTCATTGATTTACTAGCATATGTTAATGCATAAAATACACGCATAACTCAATAAGACTTAATCGCCATAGATTTTCATGAAAGTACTTATTTTTCTTTCTAAATAATATACAGTGTATTAAGCCCAATAAATATTTTACCGTTTGTTGAGTGTGCTTTTTTACTGGATGTTTACTCTCTCTTATAAATATCCTATCCGGGTGATGACATCCCAATGAAAGTTTTCTTATGATATCGATAGTGTGATAGTAACTCATGGGCTTCAGGTTTAAGCTCTCTCTATTTTTATCAGCAAGCTCTACAACGTAAGTACAATGATTTTCACTGGTTGTAGAGGCTTTGTACTCTAATCATCATAATTTAGTTGCAGCCATAAATCAAATTCATCTGCTATTAAGTAAGTCGGAAGTAGGTTTGCAATGTTTCAAGGAGCTGGGATTATTATTTTATCTTAAGATAATTATTTTCTTTTAAATAATATAATTAATATATTGTGGTGTTATTTCTCTGGTTTTTCAATTTTTTTTACAGGCGTAATTGTTTTTTTTATTAAAATGGTGTCAGGCAAATGCCCTAGAACATCATATTTTGGTCCCTGATATAACTGCGGTGTACAGTGGCAAGTATCGCCCTATCTTTAAAATACCACGGCATACCACAGTGGCAAGTATCGCCCTGTCTTTAAAATACCACGGTATACCCCGACACTTGCGCGATATGTTTAGAATTACCGCGGCAAGCCATGGTACATATGGTAGAAATTTGAGACCATTCCATTTGCGTTATGTTCTTAGATGCAATCACGCGTATCATAAATAGCATATACATAATCAAGCTAAACCAATTATGTACTTTTTAGTTTTAGGACAGTTGGTGGCGTAAATTTGATTGTAATAATTTTAACGTTTGTGTATAGCTTTTTCTGGTTATCTCATTAGTTATTGAACATATGCAATTATGTGTAATCAAAAACATTTATCATTGTGAGCTATTGTTCTTCGTGCTTTAACTGCTATACATTTGATGGTTTCTAAAGTCTACAAATTCAAAGTACCAAAGAACAAATCTTCGTACGTTGAAACAACAGAAAGTTTTCCTCAAAGTATAGATTTATAAGCCAAAAAATACTTGTTTGTGACAAAACCAGCAAATGATACCTACAAAAAACTGAATGCATTCAGAGTAACGTAACGATGGTCAATATCATAATAAGAATAACATGACCTTCATATTACATAATGAATATATTATAGTGTTATTTCTCTGGTATTTCAACGTGCATAATCGATTCCATAAACGTGTTCGTCTTGTACATTATGATGTAGTAAATCTACTGATAATTCAATTCAAGTTTAAACTGTAAGTGTTTTACAAGAGGCAATAATTTGAAATGATGAAATTTTGTTCTCATTCCGTCAATCCATTTCATTGCAGTATTAACCACACTTTTAGCAATTAAGGATAATATGCATAATATTTTTCATATTATCGGCAGGTAATGCAATTTCCAATTAAATGTAATGCAAAGGCAGGTAATGCAATTTCCAATTAAATGTAATGCAAAGGCAGGTAATGCAATTTCCAATTAAATGTAATGCAAAGGCAGGTAATGCAATTTCCAATTAAATGTAATGCAAAGGCAGGTAATGCAATTTCCAATTAAATGTAATGCCAAGGCAGGTAATGCAATTTCCAATTAAATGTAATGCAAAGGCAGGTAATGCAATTTCCAATTAAATGTAATGCAAAGGCAGGTAATGCAATTTCCAATTAAATGTAATGCAAAGGCAGGTAATGCAATTTCCAATTAAATGTAATGCAAAGGCAGGTAATGCAATTTCCAATTAAATGTAATGCAAAGGCAGGTAATGCAAATTCCAATTAAATGTAATGCAAAGGCAGGTAATGCAATTTCCAATTGAATGTAATGCAAAGGCAGGTAATGCAAATTCCAATTAAATGTAATGCAAAGGCAGGTAATGCAATTTCCAATTAAATGTAATGCAAAGGCAGGTAATGCAATTTCCAATTGAATGTAATGCAAAGGCAGGTAATGCAAATTCCAATTAAATGTAATCCAAAGGCAGGTAATGCAATTTCCAATTAAATGTAATGCAAAGGCAGGTAATGCAATTTCCAATTGAATGTAATGCAAAGGCAGGTAATGCAATTCCCAATTGAATGTAATGCAAAGGCAGGTAATGCAATTTCCAATTGAATGTAATGCAAAGGCAGGTAATGCAAATTCCAATTAAATGTAATGCAAAGGCAGGTAATGCAATTTCCAATTGAATGTAATGCAAAGGCAGGTAATGCAATTTCCAATTAAATGTAATGCAAAGGCAGGTAATGCAATTTCCAATTAAATGTAATGCAAAGGCAGGTAATGCAATTTCCAATTGAATGTAATGCAAAGGCAGGTAATGCAATTTCCAATTGAATGTAATGCAAAGGCAGGTAATGCAAATTCCAATTTCCACTCCCAATTGAAAATTTGCGTAAAAGTCGTATTGCATAAAGATATCGTGTTGTTACATCGCCAATTTAATACGATGTGTCTAATTATCTTTTTGATTTGTGTGCAAATGTAAGATAAGTTTGGGATAAAGGTGTAAATGTTTGAGTGTTTGTTGCACGAATGACAGGGCACTGCATCATACTCTCAGTTTGGGGATAAAGGCGTACATTACATTTAGGTTAAATTACAGTATTACAAGGCGTCTTGTTATATACACACATATATATATATATATATATATATATATATATATATATATATATATATATATATATATATAACACAATATACACCACATTTAATATCGTGAACGTATTTGCTAAGCCTAAGTTTTTATAACTGGTGACACTGAAAATCAGCTGTACGTTGGGATCAAAAAACAACCAGCAAAGAATCCATAACGAATAAGCTAGATTAGTTCTGTATCTATAACAAAGTAATATATATACTTCATTCAAAATCAGTTAAGTACATTAAAATGCATACAAAAAGAGGAAATTCTTTTACAAAACTGTACACATTGGATAGTACTCGGCTGATCAAAGTATTACCTTCGTTTATAATAACCTACCAAAAACAGATGAACATCAAGACAGGCTCACACTGGTGTCTGATTCGCATGGTGATGAGACGCCTTGCCGTAACAATATATACGATGTACATTATTCATAGAGTTACAGGCAACTTATTTTAATTTTCATAATCAACCCCTATCCTCATGAAATAAAAGTAACATTAAAAATTTCCGACGCACAAGCTAACATTTTAGGATTCTGGAATCAATCACAAATCGTTTTATTTATTAATACCATCTGGATAAGGCAAATGTTTTTTTTTATATAAACAAAAACCTTTACTATTGAGATTTCTAGCCCAGTGACAAATCATCTTTTCATTTTCCTGTCATTTTACCCATAACCCATATGATAAGATTACATGCATGAAATCCATAACGCATGAGACGGGGATTTAACCTATACATCATACATCATTAGGCCTACAGACATCCTTGGAAGTGAGGAAGATTTAAGTTCGTGGTTCCTTAATTTGGATACTAATTAGGTTAAATCCATTTAGGATGGAAACCAGAATCTTACTGTAGGCAATTAATAATAACCTTTCGAAGCAAGCAATCAAAATTAAATTCTATGGCATATTCAGTTAGTGTCATATGATAATTATCGTCACATTAGTTGCCAGCCAAGTACAAATAGATCGACATTGGAGACTACGTTTAATGGAATCACAAACAAGTAGCAATAAGGCTCGCACACACATACACTTTATTGTTTGTGATTGTTCATCTGCTTTCAACTAGCAAACCTCAATACAATTATGAAGACTCAGAATCGACTAATTCGTGTTCACTGATCAAACGTACAGATTCTATGTTAAATATCAACTGGTTTAACTTTACGAAAGCGTTCGGTCAGATCATCACTTCTTCATATTAGTTTCAGAACACGGATATATAATTTCAGTTATAAAGTTCATAACCTTAGCGTGCAGTAATATTACAAGTGTATATAATTTGGTTTTCAGAGGGGAATAACAATACAGAAAAGACGTAATCGTCTTCTGTGTACTAAAATTAAAAAATACAAAATTTTGACAGATTGTTCATGAATTGACGCAAATATTCAAATAAACGTGCTCATTTTTCATACAGTAGCAAATGCAATTTCTTTACAAGTTATGCGAAATATGAAAATCAGGTCTAGGGCAATATTTGGACAGATATATCTTATCCTAAGATCTTTAAGTGTGAATGTTTTTACATAATGAATTAATGACTGACATACATATCGTGCTACAATATCTTTTAATGTGAATTACTGAATAGGCTTTTCAACATAGTTTGATATCTTATGCCAGCCGAATTTATTGAGCTATTTGGCCTAGAACGTGCACCAAAATCCGTAGCCTTATATCGTGCAATCTCACTACATTATTAAAATGAAAATAGTTTCAAGAAGCTGTACACTTTACGGGAGCAGTCGGAGCTGTATAAGTTTTTATGTGGACTCTTAGTTCTCTGTAGAGTTAAACTTAATCCTGTTGCTCCGCTCTATGGTTATGCTGATCAAGAGGCATTTGGTTTTTGTCTGCGAGGGACCAAACCTTCAAGACCATAGGGTCTGCAAGGAACAAGGAAGCTCTCAAATGATCTATTTGCAGGGGTGGGCCATGCATGGTGGCTTCTTGATCAGTTGAAGAAAGCTGTGGAACAGAAGATACTCCCTGATCGTCAACTGGAAGCTACGATATACCTTTGTTCAGTATTTGAAACATTATTGTTTACAATCACTATGTGAATTAAATCAATAGCTCAATGTCACTATATGAGTGAAATACAGCAGGGAAAAGAGAGGCTTCAGAAGGACTCATTTGCCAGACTCAAAGTGGTGGGACGTGAACATCTGCACATTGATAATTGCATGAGATCCTAGGACAGGAAAAAGGTTGTGGTAATCTGTACTCCATATGCAATTGCCTTTTTCTAAATCAATATTATTCATATCGATATATGACTAAAATCGATTATGCAGACATATTACTTACGGACGAAACATGTATTGTTGATATGTATTTATATTTCAATTCTACATATTTATCACCCTTGTTGAGAGAATCATACATGGTTCATATTACTGTGCATGTATTCAATATATTGATCATCCAAGGTCATACATTAATCTACCAGTTATATTTGTTTATAAATTCTATTCACTGATCATCCCTGGTGATTGATCCATATACTAATGATAATTTATTATGAGTTCAATAAGCAGTTTCCTTTTTTTAATTGTTGAAGGTGCATGTTGTAATCGGCAGCCAGAAAATTTGGTTGAAGGAGAACCCTAAAAGAAACTCAATGAAGTACCACCGACCAATGGGAATCTACCTGCAAGTTTCTTTTCAGTTCTGTCTGCATTTTGTACATCAATTAGAAACACCTTAGTAAACTTATCTGCCAACCATAGATTTAGTACGTCTGATACAACATTGTTGATTTTTAAATATTCAGCTTGCACAATATAGCTAACACGTGTTTTTGATTTGTGTCATATTTCCCTAATCTCCTCCTCTGCAGATTTGTTCAGTTATTACCTTTTATGTTTTGTTACCTATACGAACTTTTACGTCTGCTTGCATTTTTCTTTTCAGATGGTAATGCATGATTTATGTTATCAGTAGCTTCTTGAACATTTGTCTTAAAGTCTAATATTCTTTTCTAGTAGTGTTTGATCATTTCAAAAGAACAGAAGTTGATTAAGTCAACTTTGATAATACCGTTAATGATACAGATTATTTTGGTGACCATTACGATCATAACAGAGGTGCATAAACTTTTCTAACCAGGGATTTGCACCTTGTCATCAAACTCACTCCTACAGAATTTACGAAACGCAATGTAAACAAAAATAATCACAATTAACTAGTCACTAATTAAAGATAAACAACAATTTTTGCTTCCCAGATGTACATAGTGATCCCATACACAAATATGTATAAAAACGAATAACAAGATACCACCAAACTCTATGGCTACACTAAAGGCGAATACGACTTTATTGAATCTTTGGTTGGACAATGGAAGGAAACAAATGGAAATTGTCAAATCACGCTCCTGCAGACATAGCTTTACTACAGCTCCCATAAATAGAAAGGCTCTTAATGAAACATAAATTAGCAATTCGAACATCACGGAAGAGAATGGGAGACGATAATATATGATTATAACGACGAAAAGAATATATATATATATATATATATATATATATATATATATATATATATATATATATATATATATATATATATATATATATATATATATATATATATATATATATATATATATATATATATATATATATATATATATATATTGTGGAATGCCAGCAAAGAAAGCAGACGTAATTAAAAATTGCAAGAACTGTTGCATAATACTGAATGAAAATTAGCTGATAATACATTTCTTGCCTTCTTGTAGCATTAGTCGTGTTCGTATTTGCAGTTGTGTTCAAAGGCTCAGAAATAGCAACGAAGCAAACGAAAAGGACAATGCTATGATTATCAAGTACACGTAATTATAGTGTAAGGTACATCAGATCAGGTATTTATTTAAAACGTTTTAAATCTCATTTAGTTGCTTCACGGTATATGCATTCATTTTAGATTGCAAGAAACTTTTTGTCATGTTTTTCCTCACTGGGTATACAATTCTTAGGTTATTTTATTTAATATCATACGCTGTATTTTGAGAAATGATAAGACTGTGTATCGGCTGCAGAAATTCTACATTTAACAAACTACAGTTAAAAAGATATTTTTAGACTAAATTGCATTTGATCAGTTTTGTATATTGCTCTTGTAACCTACTATGCTACGGATAGTCACCACCGTATCAGTCGGTAATATTACTGTACTGGTTAAACCTATAAAGATGAAGTCTTATTTAAATAGTGTCAGCAGAGTTATGCACGTATTCATCTCAAATTAAATAATCAATAGTTTACAATGGCGTGTTAAGTTGCAACAAAAAGCTTAATAGATATTCCATTTCGCACTCGGTCACATATAATTAATGTCACCTAAGGATCTAATTGGTTTTTATCTTTTTGTCCATTACTCTTTGACACATTAAAGATAAGTTCATTTGTCTTTTGTCACTTTAAATATTGATTGGGTTTCCTCAGCATGGATTTTCTCTCAATATTAAACTATTCTAGCCCTTTGATTATATAAGGTTTCACGCCTCCTTTATATGGATTTACAACGATTTACAAGATTATATTCTTTATGATCATTTAAAAAAATATTTTTACCATTAATAGACTACAATCTTTACTAGCATGAATATGCCAGTTATTGTAGATTTACTGGATAGATGAATGGTTTTAGAGCTATGCCGTATATTTAGTATTGAAGAATTGATAATTAGGTAATGGTAGGTTTCATTCAGACAATAGTTTTATTGAATCAAATTAGCTATGGAGCCTAAATATATCAATTTTAGTATTTGAAGATGCTTGTCGGGACTCTTTTTGGTTAGGCTTCTTGGATAACGTTTCATTACAGTATACATTGAGGAATAATCAAGCAATTATTCAATCTAGATTTCGTTTATATTAAGGAACGCTAAATCCGGTTGTTGTTAAGTTCCAATCGTGGTTCGAGATGACACTTATAGATAGTTTACTTCACGCCAGACTCATTTGAAGCAAAGTTTTAAAAAACTTAGGATAATACATGATATCGTCTGCCATGCATCGATCATCATAACATAAAGCCCCGGAAAGACATTATCTGGAATAAATTACACAAACACAGTTGTTAATTCAATATCGTTTTGACAGTCCATACTGACGTTTCGGATTTTTTTTATAATTAACTCGGTTTCTAAGACGTAAAGCACTACCAATTAGCGCATATATGGAAACGACATCCTTCTGACCGTATTATATAACAGTTTTTATCCAGAACTGCAAACAAAACAGCTAAGTTACCAAATAATGACCTGATTTGATTACTGTGATTTGATATAAAGCTCAAATTTAGTAGCACAGAATAGTTATTTACATACGTTTGAGAAATAATTTAGCGGCATTTCATTTCACATTAAAAATCAGAAATACACAAAGAAATGTATGTATAAAAATGCAAAATGAATCTAAATTAGCAAAGAATATGACGTGATATCAGTGTGAGTGTGTATATCAACACATATATGATACAAGTCTAATACGGCGGAAACGACTTTTAGCGGAAATGAAGTTTATGAAGATGACGTGTGAATAGGAAAGGTAGTAGTTTCCATACGAATTGCTTTTAAGGTAGTCGATGTAGAAGGGTCATTATAAACAGAAACCTGTTTGAAATTAAATAATGACGCATTAAAGAATACAAAGCAACTTTAAAATAAGTTGGTTTAAGTCAGTAAAAACTCTATTTTGAGCATTCCAAATATTGTCAACATTTGTCATAATTTAGTGAAATATTCTTCCTGGATTGGCTGTTAATTATGATACGTTGCTTTCATGTATACAATATTTTGAATGGTTCATTGGAACATTATGTGGACATAAGTTTAATTTTTTGGTATATTTTGGGTAAATTTATAAGATTTAGGAAGTATATCTTTATATCGATGTTGTCTTAAAGTAAACAAAAACATATCTTCGGGCATTTGGATCGTTGAGATACTTATACTGACAGGACAAACTAACTAAAGAAAGGTAAAAACCCAATTCCCTACCAAAATGCGCGGAAGCCTATCATAGGTCATGAACAAATATAATCCGTATTAGCAAACCTGATACATTCTCGAAAACAAATGTCAAAACCTTGATCAGTAAACAAAAGGTTAGAGACGTTGAAGACAAAACGAAAGTAACCTTAATTATAATAATAACAAATAACACCACTGTTCGATGATAATTTGCCAGGGTATGACAACCACGTTTATTTTAAAGCTAGTAGCAATGATGCGAGTGAAAGAGTGCAAGTGGTAGCAAGCTACGATAAGAAATGTACATCATCGTGACAAATTTGCTAGGCGCGTGAAAAACGGAATAGGAATAACAGTACAGCAGCCATGAATGTAGACAGTTTCAGATAAGACATATAAAGTTGGATATATAAAGTTGGATATATAAAATTGGATATATATATATATATATATATATATATATATATATATATATATATATATATATATATATATATATATATATATATATAACTGTGCAGTTGAATCCATACAAAATAGTTAATTCGTTTGAAAGGTTCAGTGAAAGAATCACACTTCAAAGGAAGAGATTTTACTCAAACTACCTTTGATCGGTAAGGTGAGGATGTCCGTGAGCATTCTGTCCAGAAAACATTGGAAATATGCATAAGTAATGTGTAAATAAGATACAATAATGATATGCTAGAAGTATGAGGAAGTTAGAAAAGTAATTGCCAAAAATTATAAACATAATCTTTCTCATTATTTCAGTGTGCCTGGATTAGCATATGATACAAGTTTAATCATACCTTGTATAGAATTAGAACCTTATATCTTTTATGGTCTGATTAAGGCATGCAATAGCGACACAACCTCCTTCCATCAAAGATATATTATTTAGACTATATAAAGAAATCACACTGCATTGCTTTTTAGTGTGGTGCTTTCCTTAGTTTTTTTAGACGTTTAGCTTCAGATTTTGTAAATTCTTGCAAATGGTTTCCATGTTGATTGCCAGATAAAGATCATTGCGAAACATTTGTCTTTTGTGAAATAACGTTACTGCTGACTTTAGGACTTATAAGTGTTAGTATGAGCTTTCCTTCTAATGTATTTGTTCCAATTATCTAATTATTTTGTAACGAAATTTCGAAAATTAAAAACACATGAAAGCTCTAAGCGGTAATACATCTTGCACTGTTACGTTGAATATTTGCAATCGTAGTTAATTTGGTTTGGTAAATGAAGAGCATTACATAATAGTCCTCGTCAAACATTGCACCTTGCCTACGCCTTATCAAAAGGCCGTAAAATGTGCAGAAAAAGATATATACCAGATAACACATATTCCATCAATATTGCATATTTTGTGTAGTTAACAATGAAAGAGTAAAGCAGGTTAATGCATTAAAATTAATCATAAACTCAGTTATAACTTTATGTTTAGGTTTTCCATGTATTGGTTACTATTATAGATGGTTAAACGTAACCGTTCTTAATGATGATTTGGGCATTGCTCAAGTTAATCTTTGTTTAATATATCAGAAGCAGATTAGTAAAGAACATTTGTTACTCAGCTCGTTCGCGTGATGTATAATTACGAGGGAAGACAGGTAAATATACAATGACTTTAAGCCTGCAAATAAAAGGCTTCAAGTGTGCACGAAAAAGATGTTGAGTAATTTGTGATAAACAAATTGGTCAGTGGGATGGTCTTTAACAGCTTGTCTAGTTCTTTTTTCATTGTGGTATGTTAACCGACACTAGTCAAATTATGCTAAAGTTATATTTCTCATAACAATGTCTCTCAGAGGTGCCAATGAATATCAATAAAGCATTCATATCACAACATGAATCAAAAATGCTTTCGTATGGTTTATATCGTTACTAATAAGGAATCTGTTCAAATGCGACAGGTTTGAAAGTTAAAAAACAAGTATAAAAATGAATATTTATAAGAACTCAAATATGTAATGATCTATTATTATATGCTTATCTTTTTTCTACGTTAACTTTACATTGTCAGAATCGTGCAATATTCACCGATATTGAACACCTTCTTACTATATCTCACGTGCAAAAGAACTTTTTTCTAACGTAAACAATATTTTATGAAGGAACTAAACCATATATTTCATAGACGGCTACATACCAGCAAATGTTTCATAGACTGACACATACAAACTGCTTTGGCACGTTCCACGTTTACTTTTTTGATACAATGTTTCAAATTTAACTATATATTGACGCTATACAGGTTCCTCACAATAAAATGCAAGTTATACACATAAACTGTCTTCTTTAGCTGTTAATAAAAATGGCAAAAAATATACCTACAATTTTACATCCTGAATTTCCTCAAAAAAATATATTTTAGTAGGTCTGTAAATCTGAATTAGATGAGCCATGTCATTGGTTCTCAATATTGATTACACATTTTGAAATTGTACTGTAATTTCGAGTATATTCCAAGTGTAGCTACATCCTCCTTACTGCACTCAAAAAGAAATAAACATTAAATTCCACAGCATGTTTTCGATAATTGCAATGGAAAGGCTTCATAATTTTCCCACATTGTGATCTGAATCGTTCAATGACAGAAAAGAAACACGCATGCCGATGTCAACACAATTCAAAACATTAAAATGGCAGACGCTGCTGGAAACCGATGCAAGTCACTTCATGTAGATAAACCTAGACATTAAGCAAAATATTGCGTTGAATCGACAAATATACCGAAAGGTATTCATTCCAGATCAAATAGAAAAGTTGTTGCAATACGTATTCATCAACAATATTACTCCAAATTTCAATTTTGAGTAGAGCAAGCGCCATTTTCTTTCGAAACTTACGTCAAGTGCGCGACCAACTTCATATTTATCTAGGCGGAGTTATGCGCTCATTAATAATATTGTGTAATGATCCATCAACGCTTATGTATTCAGTTCGGAATACAGCGAACATTTAGTTACTTTGTTTCTTTCAGTGTATGTTTTGTTTACATATTTAAGGAAGAATAAGAAATGAGCATATAATAAAAAGATTACTGTATTTGCATGGGGAAATATGAACTCGTTTTGTCGGAAGGATATACTGCACTCCCAAGGCCGTGCAGTATATCCATCCGAAAAACTCGTTCATATTTTCCCATACAAATGCAGTAACCTATAAATATTGAATTTATCAAAAGAGTTGAATAGTTTCTAATATGTGTTACCCATTATCTAACGAATGTCAAACAATAATATTACATCATCACACATTTGATATTCTATTTGTCAGATATTTTACAGTTCATGAAATTAATGTAGTTAGAAAACGATAAATAGCACCTCTTGAAAGTTGAATATTGTAACAAATTAAGGAGAGAGAGAAACATAATTAATATACGTATTTGTTGCCTTTTTAAATAAGTGTTTAGCACTAGGCACATCTTGTTGTTGATTGTTTGCTATATTCAGGTATTTGGAGTACATTATCCCAATGTATGTTAGACTTCTTTCAAACCAATCATAGAAAAATGCAGTCATGTTTAAGTGGAGAGCACATGAAAGTAGTGGAATTTAAAGTTCCTGATGGATATTTTAATTTACACCTGGAAATCAAGCTACTTCGATGGGTGTTATAATGTGCATACCTATATTGCATCTTCATTATATATATATATATATATATATATATATATATATATATATATATATATATATATATATACACAGAGAGAGACAGACAGACAGACAGGCAGAGAGACAGACAGACAGAGAGTATATATTTTGTATGCAAATTTTCTTTGTACCAATCGCTCTTTCACTGTATCATTCTTATTCTAACCGCCTCTTTGTTACTGTTGAACAAGTCATATAAACAACACGTCTACACCCACACATATAATTCAATTATTTTTTTCAGTTGCAATGGCTGGTACTGAAGGATTTACATATCCATTACTTCCGGTAGCAGTGACATCGGATGTAGCCTGGAAATCAAGATAGTTACTAAAAATATCATCAACTGCTTCTTGACTCAGATTCGATATTGTCTCCATCGGAATTAACATAATGCAAAAACTCAACTTCCCCGTTACTAGATCCACCTATCAACATCCTCATTGCAAGATCCAGCTATGTGCGACGCGTCAGGCATCAAGCCATGACAAATATTAACATCATCATAGTCACTAGTAATACTAACAGGTGGATGATATAAATAATAGCTGGCAAACGCGTAAAGAAATCTGATGAAATTCTTACGTCTTTTTGTCTAATTTGTGATTAATGTTCTATTTTAAGATTATTAGATCCCAACAATATTGTCTTTCTGTTCATTAGTTTACTGAGGTGTATGCAGTGAACTCAAGCAATATATCAAATATCATTTTAACTAAAAAAAAAACCCCATAGATTTTGTATGTTATCACAATTTTGTTTCGGTCCATCATACTTTCTTTAACTTGGCTGATGACATGCTCCTCTAAATTGTCCTTAATTTAATTATATATCTCATGTGCAGCCAGAATATCATATTAGTTGAAAATAATGAGTTAGTAACAAAAAAGTTTCAGTGGTTTCTCCATAGCATTGAATCCTTCTAATGAACCCTTCCCACTTCGTTCAGAATATGACTGGCTTCCTTACCAGTGGTCTAGATTGCAATTTGTTCTCCCAATGGAAATAAAAAGTGCTTATGAGTTTTGTCACATGCATCGATTTATAAGACACGACTATAAACCTAAATGCATTACAATATGGTTAGATATTATTTCCTAAGTACACGGCATTTAACAAGTCTGTGATACTGAAATCCAAACTTTAAATCGCTTAGAGATTCAGAGATCGGATTCCAATAATCTGACGCTTGGTATGCTAGTGTGCGAAAAAGTATTTTTCTGAGATCGGTATATTAGATAGATGGATACTAGCAAAAGTTCTCACTTTGAACCCACCAAACTGACATCTCTAAATTATTTGTGCAAATGGAACAAGTATGGTATAACTGATATATTGTATTGAAAAATGTTAAATTTTATATGGAGATGACACTAAAATCGTTAAAGGTATGTATTATTCACCAGCCATATCCAAATTATGGAACGTGACAACAACGTGCATTCTGTGGCAAAATTATTCATTCAACATTTACCTTTCAATTATTTATTTCAGATTGTTATATTATTGTTTTTCCCCATGATAAAAATTTTCATGCACCCTCACGAGAGTGTTTTTTATGATGTAAATGCCTGATATATATTTCTGAATAATTTATTTATTTATTGTTCTTCTTCTTCTTCTTCTTCTTCTTCTTCTTCTTCTTCTTCTTCTTCTTCTTCTTCTTCTTCTTCTTCTTCTTCTTCTTCTTCTTCTTCTTCTTCTTCTTCTAATCATTATTATTATTGCTGTTGTTGTTGATGATGATGTACTTATTGTTTTTAAAGCTGTTGTTCAGAACACACTTATCAGTCGAGACTATCTGTGCACTGTATAGACCCAGAATTGCCGTGACATAATTGCAAATGGCAACGGCTAATACGCGTGTATATATGGTACAAAATACGTTTATATAATTTATAAAATTGTTATAGCATTATTGTAATAAAACTTTAAATGTTTTCATTAATTTGGATTAAGCAGAAAGTACAAGAATAACCCATCTAATATAAGAGAAGGGTGCCAGCTTCATGATTAAGTTGGGTTTGGGTTTGATGTTTTACAATAACACAAGTAGATTATTAATGCGGATGAAAATGGAGTAAAGTGTCTTGTCCAAATCACTCACTAAGGTAGCCCACTAAGACTGATCAGAGGTATGGTATGTTTTGATTGTTAATGCTATTCTTCATGATAACCACAATTTATATTTGGAGATCATACCTTCATAACAAATATATTGTTACTTAAATGTGATAAAGATTTAAAAAAAAATTATTTCATTATTGTTTCATTGTTTTTAATTGAAATGAAAATTTTTCTCAAATTAGGGATTCCATTTTTAGTAGTGAGATGTATTTTTATCACAAATTTTGTTTATTCAAGACGAAGATCATTACGTGAGAATTATCATTGAGTCCGTCTTATTCTCGTAAGAGTGTCAACAGGAAGGTAAAATGATTTGGCAGTATGATGGGTTTACTTTCTTTGCGTGATTACTGTTTGTAATCAATATATTTTATGATTAGTTTTTAATTGGGTTTATACTGGCGGAATTGACGAATATAGTGTAGAAATGACCACATGACTAATATAGCGGGACTATTATTGAGGCATTGTGGTTCTAAATACGCCATCCTAATATATTTCGGACATAATTATTGGAGGAACAAGATGTATTTTAACTTTGTTGCAAAATTGTTTGTTATTTATCTGATGTTTTCGATCTAATAATTTAATCCCCTATAAACTCAACAAGTTGACTTTTCTATAAAATTTCTGAAAGATATTCGTGGAAATTTATTCTGGAATTATTCGGAAACAAAGTCTGTGACTCAAGAGAGGAATGTTTGTTATTCGTATATTGTACTACTCTTACGTTATCGCCTTCCATATTTGTACGTCATCAGGACATGAACCTGGATTCCTTTAGGACTATTTAGTGATAAGACTTGTGTTTTCATTCTTAGGATCACATTTTGGATTATATTCACATATTGTAAGTCCTATTTACCAATTTGTACATTATTATCTAGGAAAATAAATTATTTTGTTAAAACATACAAAGCTTGTTGGCTTTCACTCTTTTCCATTTTACTGACTACGAGCCCTTGTCACGTAACTATATATATATATATATATATATATATATATATATATATATATATATATATATATATATATATATATATATGTATATATATATGTATATATATATATATATATATATATATATATATATATATATATATATATATATATATATATAGTGATTTTATTGCTAGCATTTCATTTGTCTATTGAAATCTTAAGCAAAGTACCGTTGATTATATGTTCATGCGATTCTTATGCTCCATAATGAATTAGATGCATTAATGCTACATAACAATAGTACCATGTATAAAATACAAAACCGTTTAAGTTTCACCAATTCCCCAGATTTGGTCATTTACATTCCTCTATGACATTCGTCCATGACCTTGGATAATAACAGATGATCTAGATAATTTCTTACTCAAGTTTGGAAGCAAAACTAATAATTATGCATGTTATGAATGATTATCTGGGAATTATAAACCTAATGATGTAATCCCAAACGAAAGTAAATGTGAAATAATGTTTTCAAAGCAGCAACTTTTATATCTTGTGTAATAGCGTTAGAACTTACCAAGAACCATGCATGTTTCTAAAGGTAGATTTGCTTTTAAAGTCAGTAATATGCTTTGTTTAGTTATTGATCTTACTTAGAAAATGACTGTGTGATTTTAGCGTTTGAATATTGGATCGGACATCTTTTTCGAGGTTTGCAGATTTTTATCTGATATTTGGAGCTGATAAAGGATTTGACAATCTGTAACCATAGTTTCCAAAACTTGCTTTTTCAATGGTATGTTTGCACTTGTAGGTTTTGATTTGGCATAACAAAATATTTCCGAAAGCAAACCATAGGTGACCAGTTTGGCTTGCGCTCATGCTTTGTTGCAAATATCTGGCGTGAATGGGGAGAATTCTTTTAGTATAACTTATTTACGAGTATGCCTGTTGTCAGCTAATTCAAGATTATAATTCGTATTTGCTGCAGTGTGTAAAAATATTTAATGTGTTATGTGTCTAGACTCGTACAAAAAGTAACAAGAAACAATTGAAGACAACATTGTTTGAAAAATTTAACATATAATTTATTTCCCCAGAGAACCAGGGCAAAAATGAGAAGAAGGTCTTACGGTTTACGAATCACATCCAAACTTAATGCAGTTATAAAAAGAAGCCATATCAATGAAAAATCCTAAATAAACAATGCAATGTTTCGTGCGTTTTATTCATGTTTTATTGCATATAGTCTATCAAATGTTAACAATTCATTCAATTCGTTTATAGTAAATGTACAAAAGATGGAACATAAAAGTACGAATCATTTTAACTTTAGAAACCTGATTTGTCCAATTCGCAGTGAATGTTGATTTTATTATGCTTGTGGAAATATTAGTTTAAATGAGAATAAAAGCTCCATTCGAACATAAACATACACCAACAAAAAAACCCCCAAAGTTAAACAATAAAACTTGTAAAATATCAAGCTAAAGGAGAAAAATTTTGATGTCTGCAGAGAAAACGAGTGAGACTCGCAGCCTTCACAATCTATATTAATTGTTACAGAGTCACATATCGCTGTAATTTACAATATATTTAACATTTTGAAATATCTTGATGAGTCGACTGTTCAAGCGGTAGTGAACACATGACTTCCCATATGTCTCACCTGCCGCTGTACAGTTAGACAAGTGTTAGAATAGACCATTTTGCGCACCTCTAAAAATAATTTTTCATCATCTTGTTATTTTTATATATAAATTGCAATGATAATGACGGTAAGGCTTATTATGTCAATTTTTTTGCTATTTAAACCGAAACGAAACTGCGGCTACTAAAATTCATATATTTTAATAAATGTAAAAAATAGTGTCGATCCTTAGAAGAAGAATATAGTATTTGTAAACTTTCAAATGGAACAAAATCTTTTAAAAATTAAATACCATCAACATACATGCATCAGAAAAATAAGCAAAGGTTTCAGAATATTTTCCCGAATAAATATAAGGTTAGCCTGGCTTAAAGGATTCCATAATTTACCTTTCTCTTTGTCACAAACCAATAATCATCCATAAAGCAGCTTTATGAGCCATGAATGTTTGTCCTGCACATTGGTAGTTAACGTCATCAATCACTCTGCAATGGCAAAGCTGAACAATAAAGATGCAAATGGAAGATAAACTTCTAGGCAGCTCATTTTGTAACGGAAAGCCGCGTTCGTAAATTAGGATTATGCCGAATGCAAGGATATCTGTTGATGTGAGAAAGAAAAATGCTTCGGGAACTTGAAAAAAAACCATGTAAATGCTATATATAGGAAAGTGCTTCGATTGCGAATGGAAATGTGGAAAGGTATCTTCGGATACAGTATCTTTTCTCATCTATATTAACCATCTGGTTTATGATCAGCAAAATAAATCTAAGTATTGTCACGGTTGAAAGCAACCTTCCCAAAGTCTTCTAAAAGAGAATAGAACAAGTATTTTGCCGTGACTTTGGAATCAATGCGATGCATAGTTACATCACATCTGTCGTTATATTGTATTTCGTTTTGTTTTGTTTGACATTTCTTCCATTAGGTCTTCCAGTGCAGCTTATAAACGCTGGCAGAACATTAAATACAACAACGACACAGGAATTTCTGTGAAATAAAGAATACATCTTTAACTCCTTTCTTTTTACTGTCCATATATTGTTTTAAATACATGTCAACCAGTAATGGTAATATGCTCGCGACGATTGATGCCATGAGAAATAAAGAACAAATGTATTTTTATGAAAATCAAATGGGAGCAAATCAATTCTTAGCTGAATGTAATTTACCGATCTGAGTGGATTCGTCTGAACAGCTTTACAGATGGGATACAATTTAAAACTCAGTATAATAGTTCCAACATACTTCAGTTTGTATATTTATATAAATTAGGTCACATTAAGAAAGATTTAGTTTAAGTCGTCATGGTTAATTCCAATGACTTAGGTAATACAATTTAAATTATCGTGATTAATTCCAGTGACTTATGTGACCAATATATAATTTGAGTCATCATGATTAATTTCAATGCCTTAGGGATCAATATCGATATATAACTGCAGTCATCATGATTAATTTTAATGATTTAGATGACCAATATACAATTTAAGTCATCGTGATTAATTCCAGTGACTTAGGTGACCAATATACCTTAGGGATCACTATCAATATACAAATTAGGTCATCGCGATTAATTCCTATGACGTATGTGACCGATATACAATTCAAGTTATCATGAATAATTTTAATGATTTAAGTGACCAATATAAAATTTAAGTCATCAAGATTAATTTCAATGAGTTAGGTGACTAATACACAATTTAAGTCATCATAATTACCTTCTATTTATTAGCTCAGCATTACACAAAGTGGATGTCTACAATGACGTTGTTAAAAGCAATTTACTATGGTATGGCAAAGTACTAGTATATGGCAACTTCTATGGTATAACAACGTACTATGGTATAGTACTTTGGAATACCTACTTTAAAACTCACTATCTCAAAACAACTTAACAGTCGTGCTATCAAGCACAACATTAATGGCTTGAGTCCACATTCATATAATAAATATGTCTTGAATAATTGGAGTAACCTATCAGTCAAGGCTGGTGAAATATTAAAAATGAAAATAAGTTTGATAACGCAAAGTCGATATCACGTGTTTCATGACACACACACAATATTAATTATTTTCAGTGACCTTTGACCATTCTAGTCTGTTCTACTGCAAATGCTTTAACTGACAATAATTGTAACAAACTAATACGAACGCACAGCTAGGAGACTGCTATGTATCATTTAGCCTTGAAAAGGCCGGCCGCACGTGGAGTGGATGAACCTAATTTTAAGCAATATTGAATTTCCTGTACAGGTTATCAAGTTTATACCAAAACCAATATGAAACATTTAACCCATGTGTAGCTGTTAACATGACCTAAGGCTTAATATTGAAAAACATTAAAAGAGTGTGTAATTTAATTGATGCTTTATTATAAAATAAATTCACAACCTAAAAGTCATCAACACACAATAACATTATTCATGCGAACATAGCTCTACTCTGCATCCTTATAACTTAATCTCGCATTTATTTTGAAAACGAACTGTCGTTGGGGTATAGTTAAATTTAAATTTACATTCATATTGTGAACTAATGCGCATGGAATTTTTTTATGTTGATAAATATGTGCATAAACATGAGCATATTTTTATTACTATTGCTATCAGCAGCTAAAGAAAGCATCATGTCACTTACATTTCTCTGTAGAAGGGATCCAGCTATGATCTGTATCTTACGTTGTGTCATCAATCACTAGCTTAACATTGTGCTTACACGTTGTTAATTGATTATCTGCTGTTGCGTGACACTCCATTTACCAGGCGAAAAAAATACGTTTACGTCATTTGTGATTATTGACTCTAAGGCATTTTGTTTCCTCCCAAAACCTCCAATTACATTTTTTCCGAATCTAATATTTTGACAATCTTGTATAACGGTGCTTCTCTGATAGATATTCGATAGCTCTTTTCCTAAACATGCATTTGTATGTCATATTGTTTAGACCTCAGTGAGCACTCGTCATGGTATTAACCTTAATATTTGCGAAAAGGTATGAATATTCTACTACCTATTTCAGCAATTGTAATGGTATTTACAATTTCTGCATCTCTCACGTGTGATCTTGACATTGATATCTCATTTATTCGTTTGCCTGTTTCGTTTCTGACTCATTGTCCACGTCATTTACTTTATCATCTATATTTCCAATGGATGAAACAGCTGCTTTAGTTCACATTCAAACAACTATAATAAACTAAATCCTAAAGTGTCAGTTATATGAGTGTACATGGTTTGTTTACCTGGTTTGTTTACATAGTAGTTCATTATATATTACACTATCTTTAGTCACACGTGTCGTGCAAGCGCATGCATTATGATGGTGTTTAATGTCGTAAACTACTACACGATTATAATAATGTAAAGTTAACAGAGACAGAAATGCGCATATACTAAGCATTTTCTTATATTGATTGATGTTACAGTGGTAACATTGCCAGTTCTTTACAGCCACCTCTTGGTGGATCTGTAAAGAGACTATTAATTCCACTAATAAAAATATCCTTGATTTTTATCAGATCAAGCGCCTACAGAGGAGCCGCGCAAAAATAATTGACTAGTGTTCTTCCAAACAATATGGAAAAATACACGAAGTTCAGGTGGCAACAACTGTAGTTATTGATACGAACTGAGACGAATTGTAATCATCGCTGTATCTGTATCTTACAAGGCCATGTATTTTTGTGGCAACGTCGTCGTCTATCTGACTTGATTCAATTTTTATTTCCTCAATCATGCATCTTGCATTGCTAAATAACGTCATTACGTCATTATTAACAAAACCAACTCGATTACCAATTAAGTACGCTGTATTACCTGTCTTCAAAAGTCTACATTCTACTTCGATGAATGTATCGGCAGGTAAGAAATATCTGCTTGCATCCTGAACTTGTACTTGGGTTTTTCCAGTTGCGATGGGCACACGTGCGTCATAAGAATAATGCTGATAATCTCTTTTTGATTCATCTTTGAGATCTGATCTCCCCATCTGGGATGTACAGGTACATGTTTGAACATCTTGCTTATATTTGTTATCTTTTAATACGAAGACCACTTCCTGCCTTCAGACTAGCAAATAGATTTCCTTCTTTTTCCTTTTCTGATAGGGGTACACCAGCCAGCTCTGCTAGTTTTGATTGCAGTCTGATTTATTATCTTACTAACATCTGCAATCATAACGTCTGTGCTATGTAATTTTACTGGCTTAGGTTCAGCGACAGCGGTTTTTGTAGTATTAATTGTGCTAATCTATCCTTGATTGCTGATAATGTTTCAACGGAAAGTTATTCAACAACACCAATACATCAATAATTTTCATTACCAGTTGCTTTGCAGTCGGTATTGCATTTGAGGCAATCATTCGTGATAGACACTAAACAACATCACCAAGCCCATCTCTGTAGCACGCTTTATATGTAGATAATCGCGAATTTTTCACCCTGACCGTGATCGGTGCACGTTGAAAATTATATATTTTCTTGTCACTGATCTAATTGAATGCCATTAATCACCGTGGTAATCTTCGGCATCTTCGTTAATAAGGATACGATAATCATTAATATCCATAAAAATATATGTAAATAATCTTTGCCAAATAATAGCTACATCATTAATGATTTATGTGGCATTTTCCAGCTCGTTTTGAGTAATAAGACCACTTCCAGGAGTGATCCCAACCGTTCAGATCACTTCCAGTTGTTTTTGTTTCTTTCATGGTGAACGTAATTCACTCCATCGTCCAGTTTATTAATATTCTAAATCTTTACCTTTTTGTTTCTGTGCTCGTTCAATATCTTTCCTTTTTTGGTTTTGTTTGTTAAATTTACTCATCTACTACTTAGCGACGCCATATACATCATGCATCCAATTGGTAGATCTCATAGTTTTAATATATTCAGGTTTTACGTAATAATCCCTAGTATAATATTCAAACGCTGCAATATCAAGTAATTTATTTACATCCCTGACAGCGGCGTAAATTTATGATGCTAATATCAACTTTTTGAGGAGATTGTGGCCGATCTTCGGGTGGTGGTTGAGGAGATCAAACTGATGATGATTGAGTTTTTTGAAGAAAGACAACGTTCCAAGAGCTATTTGTGTTACCTCATTTGCTGCACAAATTTCTTTGCTAGTTCGATAATTGGTTTAAATAACTGCTACGTACCCTCTCTAAATTTCCACCTGAACTAATGACGAGCTTATACTTGTTGCTTGACAGAATCACGAACGGGGAGATATGTATTAATTGTCTCTCGTCGCTATAGAGCTAATCGGTCTGTGTGAGATTCCATTATTGATATAGCAATGATTTAAGCTACATACACAAACATCAGCGGTGAGGGCGAAGGAACAGAGCGAGTGTCAAACTGGGAAAAGAACATGCCATAAAAAATGAAAACATAAATGTCAAAAAAGTAGCACAATACGCTAAGCTAACCCAACTAGATACGTTTCGGTCGTTTAGAAACTTCGGTGTGACGTTATTGAAGTTTGTATTTTCATTTTTGGCGGAATCTATATTTTCCCACATTATCTCTAATTGGAAACCTTTTACGATTCGTCAGCGTCCAACTATTTAGTGAGGGCGAGAGATCATGACGATTTAGATAATTCTGTGAAAGATACTCACACACACACACACACACACATATATATATATATATATGTATGTGTGCATATATATATATATATAGTGTGCATATATATATATATATATATATATATATATATATATATATATATATATATATATATATATATATATATATATATATATATATATATATATATATATATATATATATATACCATTATATTATTCTGCTCAACATATAAGATCATGATAGGAATAACTCAGCTCCCAACACATACACTCCTCTCAAGAAAATTTGGCTAGTACGAAAGCATGGATGATTTAATTTCTCTCAGATAATAAAGAACGCAAAATCCATTATTTTCTTCCTAGTTTGTTTCCTCTATCATGGCCGTCAGTCATGAGGAACTTGAATATCTTGGTTTCAGTTTTAAATTAAAGTGAAGCTATTTACAATGTTTGGTTGCATAACGTCTTCTATAACAAAGATTACTTTGCTATACCAATGTTTCTCTGAGCACAAATGGGCCAAACGTTTAGACAACAAGAGCATTGAACCTATTCCATTCTTTAAGTGCAAGCCCTGCGCATACTTTGAACAAGGTACCTGATATAGAATTAATCATTTTTAATATTTCAGTCACAATGACATAGCTATTGATATTTTGTTCTCCGAAGTCAATAGTCTTCTTTCTGAAAACTCATTCCAAAGATGAAATTACTTTGCAATATGGGTTCAAACACTATAAAATGAATACATTTTCTCAAACAGTTTTACTAAAGAATCTTAAGATTGTTTCCAAACAGTTAGCTTCACAACATTTGTAATAAGATACCTCTTCTTTTGATGATTATAAACATTACCCAATTTTAAGGAACCCGTTACAGGACAATAAAGTAAAATACATTGATATCCTAAATTGGTTACCTTTGTGATAACCTCTTATGAGTACTGAATGAAACTTGATGTCATTCATAACTAGAGACAAAGTTGTAAAATCTTGGTTTGTTGTGAATTATTAAACATATGTTCCACGTGAACATGTCTTTCGTCTGCATCTATATATTTGATACATTAACGTATATCCACCGATATACAATTCAGCCTATAGCCTGGTGTTTCTAAGACGGATTTTAACACAAGTCTATACAACGTTAGAAAACAATTGTTGCAAGGAAATACCCTGTGATATGTACTTTATTTTAAAACACATTATTTTGATTAGGTCAAACATAAAGCTATATAAGAGAAACTCCCGTGCACTTTGTCGAATATCCTCTAAAACATAAAAGTTGTCAGCATTGTCAAATAAGACTTTAAAAACTTTACAAAAGAGCAATCAAGTATACTAATTTTTCAAAAAATACTAAAATAACACGTTCAAATTCATTTGTTGCATTTCGCTGACAATCGGTTTCTGTGTGAATTAAAGTTTGTAATCATTGTCAGTCACTAGTGTCTTTGAATACCATCAGGGATTTATTTAGAGTGACGATATAGCCTAATACCATCAAGGGCATTCTATAGAGTGAAGATATAGCCTAATAACATCAGGGGCATTCTACAGAGTGAAGATATAGCCTAATAACATCAGGGGCATTCTTTAGAGTGAAGATATAGCCTAATAACATTAGGGTTATTCCATAGAGTGAAGATATTGCCTAATACCATTAGAGGCATTCTATAAAGTGAAAATACAGCCTAATAACATCAGAGGCATTCTATAGATTGAAAATACAGCCTAATAACATCAGGGGAATTCCTTAGAGTGAAGATATAGCCTAATAACATCAGGGGCATTCTTTAGAGTGAAGATACAGACTTATACTATCATCGGCTTTCTGTAGAGTGAAGATATAGCCTAATACCATCAGTGGCATTCCTTAGGGTGAATAGATAGCCTAATACCATAAGGGGCATTCTGTAGAGTGAAGATATAGCCTAATAACATCAGGGACTTTCCTTATAGAGAATATATATATATATATATATATATATATATATATATATATATATATATAGATATATATATATATATATATATATATATATATATATATATATATATATATATATATATATATATAACCTAATAACATCAAGGGCAGTCTATAGAGTGAAGATATAGACTAATACCATCAGGGGCATGCTATAGAGTTAAGATATAGCCTTATAACATCAGGGGCATTCCTTAGAGTGAATATATACTCTAATTCCATCAGGGCTTTCTGTAGATTGAAGATAGAGCCTAATACCATCAGGGGCATTCCTTAGAGTGAATACATAGCCTAATACCATTAGGGAAATTCTGTAGAGTGAAGATATAGCCTAATACCATCAGGGTTATTCTGTAGAGTGAAGATATAGTCTAATACCATCAGGGTTATTCTGTAGAGTAAAGATATAGCCTAATACCATCAGGGACATTCTGCTGAGTGAAGATATAGCTTAATACTATCAGAGGCAATTTTAAGAGTGAAGCCTAATTATACACTCACTCAGAATATTGTTGCATACATACCGATATATAATTGAGCCATATAAAATGTGTTCCTTATATTTCGCTCACAATACAATCTTTGATCATCGGTGATGCAACGAAACATAATATTAGTTTTATAACACATTGCCACCAAAACTTAAAACTTTATATGTAAAATAGTCTCTGACTTGAACTTAGTTTTTACAGTTAATAGCCCACAGAGCCATACTCTAGAGAAAAGTGTTGGCAAATAATGATTAAGTGTTATTACAATGTAATCAAAGAAAGAACAGGTATAGCCAACAAAATAATTTAATATTTCTATACACGCTTTATGTTAGTCAAGCTACACATTTTTTTCCAAGACTTAGATGTCATTGTTCAATACATATAAGTGCTGGCCGTGCCCTGCATCACGAACATGTCTGCAGAAAGTGTGATGAAATGGCATTAAAATGAAAGAAGGAAGAAAACATCTATTCTGCTTGGAGTAAGTTAGAATGTATGAATGTAAAGAATGGTGGCAGAACATGCACACTTCACCACATTGACAACTATGGTGAGTTTGTGTCAAATGGGTCTCGACTAAAATGATATAACATGTCTAGATCCGTAATGCATGAAAATATATCCATTATTAGCTGACAAGGAATTCTTCAAAACTGAATAAAATTCAAATTGTTGATCTGTAACATCACGTTACTTAGACTAGTTATGTTTGAATAATCTAATGATGGTTTCGCTAAATATTTCAAGTGTTCAAAGTGAAAAAAATTGAATGCAATATCAGAACATCAATGGTGTTAACGGTATTCAGGTTGTATGAATATATTGTGAAACTAGCTGTCCAAATTTAATATTGTCAACTTTATTTTTAAATCCAAACAGTACAAAGGCTATCCAAATGATATATGTGCAGCAGTTTTATCAACAAACTGTCATATACATTTATCATTCATAATACAAATAACGTCTGAACGTCAAGTCAAGAATATTCATTAAATCCGGCACGATCAAATGAACTTATAAAAATTTATTTTCGCAAATGATGATCAACGGGTTTAATTTTGTAGTGGTTTGAAAAGATTTTTTGTTGTCTTTTATGGAATGAATAAAACCTAAATTTAAATAATAAAATTTGATATAGAAGTTTTAAGCTGTTTGGAAGATAAACGGATCCACGATTTCTTTCTCCCAAAGAAATGTCCATTTTAATAACTGTTTTGAATTATATGCTTGAATCTAAATGCAATAAACTGTCGGCTAACTAGTAAGAGTTCCTATGAAGTTATGACACAATTGATTTTCTGTGGTTTGAGCTGTACTATTTGCAGAAAAAAACAAGCATTATATTTGAGCAATAATCTCAAACGTAATTTTTCCATAAATATCTGTCTCGCCTTTGCATGCATCCGTATCAGGTTATGTCAATGTCCAACCTTGACAACAATTAAAACAACTGGCGTTCTCCACGCTTAATTGGACTTTTGCAATCAGTGTAAAATATTTTGACGGAATGTCAGTACTTGAATGCATTGGAATAGAATAGGCGATTCCATATTTAAAATTATCTCGTTCATTTCTAATGTTTTGTGAGATATCTTTTATATGCGATTGAAAATTTAAAAAATGGTCTGGTACGGTGTGACTGAGAGTGAATTTAATTATCAAACTTTCTTCTCATAAGCACGTTTGGCATATAATAAACTACGCATTTTCCTTTGCTACTATAAATGTTAATTTTTTTTGGGGGGGCAAAAATGACATTTGACTTGGTGGCTTTGCCACATGTGGCAATTATTAAAGATGTTTATACCTCATAATGAAAAATGTGTTTTTTTCTACCTCACGTAAATGAAATAAAACGATAATAATAATTATTTCTCATTATTTTAGAGATAGATCATAGGTGCCTTAACCTTGAAATTGCTTAGTATGTGACGGAAATATGTTGCCCAGCATAAAGAGTGTTTTGGGTTACAACAAAACGTTTTCTTATACGTCTGACGATTTGTGTAAATAGTGTCAGTTTGTAGCCCATTCTCAAATAAAGAAGGCATAGACCTCAAAAAAGGTATAGACCTCAAAAATTAAATTTAAAAAAAATAAAAAAAACCCACCCAGCCCGCACGCACACAAACAGATACTGCAATCACCATACCTAGTTCCATAACATCAAACGGGTGCTAGGAATCATACTAGCAAAAAACCCGGGTGGACCCTGAACCCTGTGTGTGCTGCACAGAGGGCTAAGCCAACCCATCATGACAAGGATATAAAGGTCAAGGCCGATAGGATCTGACAGAAACAACCCGCCTGTCAGATCCACCCCCAAGTTAGAAGAAGCCAGTACTCTGACTCTCGGGGGCGTCAAATTAAGTAGCTCGAAAGCCATACCGAACTCCCAGGAGAGGAGTAGTCAGAACAACAGTGTCAACGTTCCAAATTCTACGAGCTCTTAGCGGCACCAGCTAAGAAAAACTCAGCAAAGGAAAGATAACAAACCCCTATGCCCGCACTCACACAACCAAATCTCACTACACCACAATACAAGGACTAGCAAAATAGCCACTATCCCGCTGCGGTCCAAAACCCCCATATCCCAATCACACAATCACTTAAAACATGCTCAAAACAACAAGCCAACAACATAAACCAAACATACATCCTCTACTGTCGTTTTAACGGCAAGAGGCTGTGGAAAAGATATAACTACGCCTACATAAACACAAAAACGAGCGAATCGAGCGTCCTACTCCACGAGGGGTAGACATAACTAAATGACCGAACCGAGACTAGAAGCAACATCAGGTCTAGCGGGGTCTTGGATCCGACCAAGACCCAAACGAAACAATATATTATTCCCATAGTCATTTTATCGATAAGGGGATTAAATGAAAAGATTGCATAACAATCATAGAGCCGAAGCGGAGAATTGGACCCGACCAATTATCAATAAGTCACGGGTTACAGTCAGCTTTCACGGTACTCAAGAAGGGACAGAAAACAACCCCCAACAAGATAGGTGAACCAGCAAGACCGGTCGACACTACAGAAGTTAGCACAGGACCCACTCGAACTCAACCAGCAAGGGAGCAGTACGAACACTACCCGATGGGTAGAATGAAAAGATTACAATTTTCTATTGCCAATAAAAGAAAAGAAAGTCAGAAAATGCCTACAAACCAAAAGGGATAGTTAGTCAGCACCAGCTAACATCCCAGAAAACCCAACCCAGCACGCACACAAGCAAACCTCTCTTCACAACAAATCAAGGGACTATGCAGATATTAACCACCTCCCCACTGTTGTCCCAAAACCCCAACCCCGGTACGGACAGATAAATAGCGATGAACAGTTCGGGCAGCGCGGCCAACTGTTCAAAAAACGAAAAGCCTACAACCTATGTCTTCACTTTGGCTCTGAAGACCTACGGCCCAAACAAGATTCTTTGGCAAGGCGGTCAAAATTACACAACCACACAAACCAAAGCGGTGATAACTTTATCAAGTAGGCTGTTAACGCCTAAAGATTGGTACCGTTTCGAACATTATAAGTACGCCAAGTACGCAAAATTCAAACTACCATCATTTATTCCAAATCCACAACTCAGGCTCATTAGATCAATTGCACAGGTGGCTCACACAACATTGATACAGGGACACCAATAGGAAAAATTGGTCTATATTTGGAAAAATCCACCTAACTGAAATAAAGTTAGGTGGATATTAACTTGGGGGCATTGATGGGGCGGGAGTCGAGGCCCGGTTAGGAGAGTAGGTTGCGGTTCTGCCATTTTTGAGCTTAGAGTCAAGTTGAGAATAAAACGATAACATACGGGTCTTTTTTGAGGTCCCTGACCTCTAGGGGTCAGGAAAAGGCCTAGCACCAAAGGGCAAGCGCCCTCCCGGGGGGAACACAGTCCACGTCAGGGACTGTGGAATACTCCCCGGAGGGACCGCAGTCCATGCCCGGGACTGTAAGCAGTCTTGTAAGCCTCACGGCAGCAAGCGACTTCAATTAATCAGATCAGATCAGATTCTCATTTACCAAAATTCAATAATTCTGAGAATTATGCTCACTTATTAAAACTTATTATAAAATATAAAGCTAAAAACAATAATTTAGGTCTGTTGTAATAAAAACCCTAGCAATTATTACTCCTTACCTTTAGTCAAATTAGCCTTAGTTATAAACATAAATAATTAAATCATAACAATAATCATAACTATTTATAACATACATTTACTGTATGTGTATTTTAATTTTCTTTATAATAACTATATATACTCTAATTAGTATTGATAACCATCTATAAAACTCGAACTCGACTCCAGATCGGATTGAAATCAACAAATACCACAGAGGTGTTTTCGATCACGCCCGCACATCTATACAGCAAGTTAAACAAAAAAGTAAAAAGAGAGGGATATACAGCAAGTTACACAAATCGTTGCACAAAAAAGAGGGAGATATAGTTAGGTGGACTTAGACATTGGGGACTTTGGTAGGCGGGAGTTGAGGCAAAAAGCCGGTACGCTCTTTCACAATACGCTTCATAAGGTTTTTTGGTGTCTCTGACCTCTAGGGGTCAGGAAAAGGCCTAGCACCAAGGCCAAGTGCCCTCTTAAAGTGACTGCAGTCTATGCCCGGGACTGCAAGCAGTCGTATAAACCTTAGGGCAGTAAGCGACTTAAAACCAGTTACCTACCTACCATTCTCGTTTACCTGGTGTCTCAACCCATCATTCCAGTGTGTCTATTCAATTTCATGTCCGCAGCCATTTTGCCTTTTTTAAATCGTGTTTAATTATCGTGTCTGTAACTTTCAACTGTGATGAAGTACAATTTAGAGTGACACCCTCCTCTTTCAAAATTAGCACTGACCAAATGATTTTAACCCGAAAAATGCTATCAACATAGACATAATGATAAACAATTGTTGCCTTATTCGTTATTCATTGAGAATACAGATCATTTTTTTAAAAAAAAATCCGTATACTTCTGACATTCTTCAGCATCCATGATGAAAATTAGTTTTCTTAATGAGAATCTCATGATGGTCCCATGACAATGAATGGCTTAGGTACCGCAAATACGCTTCGACATATTATTCTAGTCATGCAAAAATCTTAAGAGAAAGGTCAGCCTGAAAGAGATTTGGACATTTTCATATGCGTGTATGACCCTTTAATGACACCGGAGGTTTTGTATTGACGGATTGAAATTCTGGACAGAGAGTAATTTGACATATCCGTGTGGACCTATGAAACGTACTTGGATTTTTGGGTATGCATGCAGTAGCAGACAATAATAACCCATTATAAAAATGGCTAATGTGCAAAACCAATTCTTAAGATTACATAAATATAAGAAGTTTGGAAGATAAAAATTTCTCACAAAATGCGAACAGCAGGTACAACTATATTACGAAGGTAAATATATTGGACGGAATCGTTTCTGGAGTTACTATCAACTGTATTCTAAAACTGCAACAACATGTCATGAACGTATGCAAAACTGAATATCTTGAGCTGAGACACATCAGTTCCATTGGCAAATATACTTCAGGTGATGCCATTAAAACACTTTTTGCCTTAGTATTTTCATGACTGAACTACTGTAACTCAGTTCTTTCTGGTTCGTCTCACGATCTACTCTAGAAACTTCTGAAAGTTCAAAACACAGCTGTTTGGACGATGCTTAGAGAACCTATATTAGAGCGCACATCCCCTACCACGTATCCCGCACTGGCTATCCATTCCAGCCAGAATCAAACACAAAATTTGATCTCTCTGCTATGTTTCACAAAGAGGCTCAGTCCATCACAGCTATCCGACATCACCCATGTGTATACATCAGCAAGAAAATCACGCCCATCTTCTAACTCACCATGAAAATGAAATAGTATGGACAACGTTCATTTGCATACCAGGGCAAAGCAACGTGGAACAAATTGATCACTGAACTTAGGCACAAAGACAGTGATTTGATTCAAGGGCGCTGTTAACAATCACCTGTCTCGACTGTATGAACAATCTTAAAGACCTAATATTATTTTCAAATAAAATGTTTTCAGCCACTAATTGCTTTTTGAAAATAGTAAATATTTGTAGTCTCTTACCTTGCATCCAAATATAGTTCCATGTGCAAAAGTGTAACTACAGAAACGCACATTGGATCGCTTAATGTATGATTTAGTTTTGACATATTCAAGTGGCTAGTTTTTTACACAACTAAATAAAAAGTGTTGTCAAACCAAGTAATTTGACAATTGATTGGCTAGACCTTTCTGGCATATCTCGTTCTATTCTTTAGCTCGATCATTCTCCAAATTTCGTTTCTTTTCAATGATGGTGTATTATTTGTTACACTTCGTTTGCATGTTTCTTCAGTTGTCAATCATTGTTACTCTCTAACACTATATGACGTATTTTGACTTTAATGATTGAACTAAGTTTCTGGTAATGGTTTGTGTTATATTTAAAATACAATTCTCCGGTATAAATGTCTTTATAGACGATACATTTTTTAAAAATATTACTAATAATAAGCAACCTAATTTAAAGACAAATAATAGTAATAGTCTGTTTAATTTATAGTCTTTAAAATGTCACAAGAAGTTTTGCATATAAGTCTATGATATCTCACCGTTTCAAAACTAAACGGGTAAAATAATAGCAATTTGCTGTAGATTGCATGCTTCCATTTGTTCCGAATGATATGTGATGTGATCTGATTATGATTTTTAACGTAGCTTTAACAATTTCTCAGTCATATCGCTACGATGTCTGCAGTGTGGCAGTTTATAGTGATGCCTAGCACTGGGGCATCATGCCGCAGACATGTCACATGATGTCCCACCCAGTCACATTATCCTGACACCAAGCCGACAAGTTCTAGCACTAACCTCTTAATGCTGAGCGCCAAGCGAGGCAGCTGTTAGTACCATTCTTTTAGGTCTTTTTTATGCCTCGACCGTGAATCGAACCCACGACCTCCCGCATCCGAGGCGGTCGCTCTAACCACTAGTCCAACGGAGCGGATCCGAATGATATAATGTCTCATTACAACAATCTCGATGTTTGGAAGTCACTGTCTTATATCATGAACTTAGCAAAATCATACAAAAGTCATGATCTTTGATTGAAATAGTCTATTAACAGTGATAGAGAAACGAAATCTAGTTGTGTGTAGTTGTAGACATAAATATAATTAGTACAGATCATCGTATACAAACAATTTTATTATTTATAGTGCTTTAGTCAAGCTTACAATACAAGGTTTCAAACTTTGCATTATTCTTCCCCAGAGCTGTACAACGTTTCCTATTCGATGTCTTTAGAAAAAGAGTTATTAGGTATCATTGGTTATGATTGATATTTATTTACGTTTTAAACAGGTATATTTCTGCTTATTTTACAATGAGATAATTGGTTTTATCAATACGAACTTACTAATTATTGTATGGAACTTATGAATTATTGTCTGGAATTTTTATAACCTATTTAACTGGTAAAAGTTGGATTGTTTCTTACAAGGATTGTGTACTGTGTCTGAAATGGTGACTGATTAAACACTGTTTAAGCAGCACGGGTTAATTAATTTTGCCCACAAGATGGTTACGGCTTCCTGCTTCTAATTTAATACATTAATTGTAAGCCTTGATTGTGCTGTATGCATATGTTCAGGTCCGAATCAAAAACGTATTAAACAATTTAATTGAAACATATAAAGGTAAAATTAATCCTGCTTTTGCACCTACAGAGATAACCACTAAATAGTTTCTTTGACTTAAATTGAAAAAAAAAGAAATATTAATGACTTCAGGTAATGAATTATCAACTTGTATATTTTTATATAGACTGTGATTCTTCGATGTCTGGCGCTCAGTTGTGATTAATAAGAATCCTTCTTACACGCACATTGCTTTAAAACGACTCTTTCTTATGAAGACATAATGGAACAATACTCCTTTGGACCCTCAATGAATCAAAAGTCTCTGCAGGCTAAACGTGCTTTTATTTACATTGTCGTTTGCATAAATAATACATACTGATTGATTTCATCAAGGTTATCGTTGATAAAATTGTATCATGTTTGAATCTTAACTGGAATCAAGGCTAGAAATATCCACCTTTCCCTGAAAAATGTTATCTGCAAGGAAGCATGCCAGGGCACAATTCATTGCTCTTTATGCTACTTTGCCGATGAAATATATACTCCAATCCCTTACTATTTAACGAGAAAAACGTTCCATCTTCCATTGAAGACATTTAAATATAGAATATCCTAGTAATTAATCTAAGTTTCCAGCCAAAGATAATTACACAGAGGCAATTTAAACAACATAATACCAGACTTATTTACGGTCGTTAGCCCATGTGAATCACACATAAGTAACAAATAATGTAATATTTTCTGCAAACGATATTTGGTAGATATATTTATCTGTCCATAAAAATAATAATAATAATAATAATAATAATAATAATAATAATAATAATAATAATAATAAAAATAATAACAATAATAATAATTAATAATAATAATGGTACTACTACTGCTAATACTACTACTACTACTACTACTATTATTAGTAATAATATTAATAATAATAATAATAATAATAATAATAATAATAATAATAATAATCTTCATCGTCGTCGTTGTAACATTTTATTAATTTAAAACGTTGAACAAATGTAAGCAGTTTGATTTAACGACAATACTTGCGCATAATTTTAACACTTAATTATAAAATAAATTGATATTTATAATCCAGTGTATTTCATGTAATACGTAATCTTTTTTGTTGTAAGGTCTTCCATATTTACTAGCCTCAATGTCCAATCTTTTTAACAACATCCCCAATCGAACTATTGGTCTTTCAGAGTTTAAAGCGTAACGATTTTCGATATACTCAATATTAAAATAAAGAAAGCAAATTTACGAAACAACTGATCGATTTGAGAATTTTATAATATTTTTCTAAAGTGTTCACTACAATTAACAAATTGATCTACTTTAGAAAGTACACTGAAATATGTGAGTATTTTTAACTACCTGACTAGTCCATGTGATATTCTAGATCATTCAACATCATGTTATAAATATTATAAATGTTTCATCTTGTGAAATCATAATTAAATAAGTATTTGATAACAATATACTATCACTTTAGAATTAATGATGTTCTTACAACTTAATCATGTATTAAATAAATATTTGAGCTCTTAGTTTTTATAAATAAATTTCACACGCGGTTTTGTACTATTTCAACATTATCAGGTATCATACCTCATAACAATAGTTTAGTTTAGGAACTATGAATTTAGCAAAACAAGACTAATGATATGATATTACTTTAATGTAGTGTATTGTCATCAAAGGTTTACGGTCATGACCATCTGGATTACCAATGCTTTATCGAACAATAATAAAACACAGTGCCTAGATTTGTCGTACGCAATCTGTGTATCTGATGGTTATCTATCACATTGTCAAAACATCGCAATCTTTGTCAAAGAAGCGGTCAAGTTAATTTCACCATATATTGCAATATTCATTCACAATCCTCACCCAAAATACAATGATATCGTCAGTATAAAGTACAATTTAGAACTTTATTAACCAAGTGTCAATGCATATATACCATACACAATAAATGTCTCTTTTAAATCGTTCCCTAGGCCACAAATATGGAGTAATGGCGCAACATGGGGGATTTTAAAGTATAATCTTCATTTCCAAAATATTTTCATATCATAGAAGCAACCTTCAGCATTATCAGATTATTATATAATCATTTTTAATCCTTGTACATTGATATACATGGGTGGTTAATGGGCTTACATATCATACGGAACTAATATATATATATATATATATATATATATATATATATATATATATATATATATATATATATATATATATATATATATATATATATATATAAAATGGAAAGTTAGAAAAAGACTAAACATTGGTTGGCACTTCCGGTACGTAGCCATTTGCAATGAGTCGGGATACTTAGAAGTTTCAACAGAGCTTTACTTTCGTACAAAATGAGAGAGAAAGGCATATTTAATATAAGCTTAGACAATTAGACAAGTCGCTGTTGTTTTAACCCATCCCAAAGTAAAGGATGCCGTTGGCACTAAATTTAGTGCATGAAAATACCTAAGTAAACATATATATTACACGGAACAAAATGTATATGAATTTAGTTGTCGAATTCATGGTAACCTAGCGTATATGGTTTTATGATTTGATTTCTGTTCACTACGACGCTCTCATTTTAGAAATTACAGTGCTAATTTTATGTTTGTTCACGACGTAGATGACTACCGTCAGTAAACTGTCTATCTGACTTAAGTAATCGCCAGATGTTGAGATATGTGAAAGGTAATTCTTCATTATTTCTTCGTATCCGTAGCATGTGATAAAACTATAATAATTTGATGTTTCCAAACTCTGTCTACATGTACATGCCAGATATGAGTAACCGCCATGCACTCGGAAAGAATGTATTCAGCTCAAAGATAGATATTTTAAAGACGAACACACAAGTAGATTTTAATGATAAGTTGTGCGCATTTAAATGATGAGAAACTATTGATTTTCCCTAATCCATTGCGATTATAAGTGTTGGAGGCAGATTCATTCATAATTGTGACTATCATATTAATAAGTTCGTAAAGACTTTCTCATCAAAGAATTGATGTACAACCATATCTGCTCATGTCCACGCATGTGTAGTGTATATCCAAACGTGTTTTGTGTAGTACACTACTATGTGTATGTATCATTAGCATTAAATGAGAGTTTTCAACCTGTGTGAGGTTGTGTAATACGGACATTGTACTACATGTTGATGTTGATTCGAAGGAAGGTGCTGGTTAACTTAGTTTCTGAACCAACGGGTAAGCAGGATACGGGTATGCAGGATACGGGTATGCAGGATACGGGTATGCAGGATACGTGAATGCAGGATACGGGTATGCAGGATACGGAGGTTCTTTAGGAATACTTTGGCAGGCTTGAAGGTCTATACGAATTCGTTCCTTAACCATTTTCGGCAGATGTGAATCGGACGTATCGCGTGATCATCGACTGTATTAGGAGTCCATGCTCGTGAGCTTAAAAATAGAAAGAAGTGAAAGGCAACAAGGATTGTAAACTTTAACAAATAATTTATTTCACTATAATACAAAGTGAAAATGAGAAACAAAACTTACATTCTTGCAACTTAAATCCCAAAATAGTGCATAAATTACGGGCACACGTCCTAGTAATTTATGTACAAGTTCTTAAGGAATCTAAACACTGACGTGTCTGAATACAGTTTATAAAGTATTGACGTGTCAACATACATTTTGTTGAATTATACAAATACCATTCCAGATTTGAATTCAATATAAATTCCTGTGAATGTGTTTATCCAAGACTTTTATCAGCTGATTTTTGTATTTTCATAGAAAATAATCACTTGAATTAAATAATTTAAAGAAAGAAAAATCCAGCCCAACTGGCAACAAGATAATACAACTTCAAAGTGCTAGATTATAAAGAATTAATGAACAAGTCCTCACAGTCGCGAAATTCTATAATTCTCTACTTGACCTAATGTCAAAATTAGCATTTCTATAAATACATCCATTACTTAATGGAACATAATCTCCTAGAGTGATCCTGGTATTTACAAATTCAACACTATAGCCTGGATCACACTCCGAAAATTCCAAAACTTAGATACAAATTAACATATTTGCTTCTTCTATTAATATTGAGCCTGATATTAAATTCATGCACAGAGAGAATAATTTAGCTATCTATTAGTTGTTTACACAAATCAAATTAAAGTCAATCAGGTCAGCCAGAAATGAACTCCATTTTGGACACGGTCATATGCATCAAACAATGTTAGTTTACAATAGCATGCAATGAGATAAAGTGTTTTTATTTTTATAACTAACAAACAAGCAAATTAAATGTTCATAACAATTGTAACCTAAATGTCGAAGGTCATGATATGTTTGACAATCATGTAATGCAACGTGTAATGTAATGCAACATCATTCTTGCTGATGAACAATGCACGGTTCTTATTTGTTGTTCAAAGTCCATCATTTATTTCATCCAGTGGAGATCGGTACCATTGCTTTGCATCAGGTTTTGAATTTTTTTTGCGCACGGGTACGGTTAGATATTAAGTTGTTTCCGTTCCTTTTACGAGAGATGCACGTAATGGTATGTGTTAGAATGTCCAATATTCAGTCATCGTTAATTTTCACTATGATTCACATTCTTGTCTTGTGTCTCCTCGATGAATTTGGTCCTGCCAGATTTTCTCCTTTTCAATTACGAATAAGATAATTAAATTGTCCGTCCGGAAAGACACTATATAAAGTCACGATATATGAGACTAAAATTGCGATCGTCATTACAAGAGCTGTTTCACTCAGTAATAAGCCACGAGGCTTATTGAAGACGATGTATTATAATAGACATTGTTACTAAACTCGTGTTCTATGAAACGTACATTTCTTGTTGTCTTATGTGACATGACCATTATCGTATATTAATATACTTCAGATGACCAAGGTGTTTTGCAAATCATAAAACTCTTTTTGTTAATTAATTTCATTCTTTGTAGACTAATATATCATTATGATCTAGATAGAAGACACGCATGGAATAACGTAATTTTATTATGCGTTGGGACAGGTTACTTCTATCAAATTCCAAGTACCTTACACATGGAGAGAGAGAGAGAGAGAGAGAGAGAGAGAGAGAGAGAGAGAGAGAGAGAGAGAGAGAGAGAGAGAGAGAGAGAGAGAGAGAGAGAGTACATATGTTGACTACAAATGCTCAGAGGAAACAGGTTGTTCAATGCCTGAACATTTAAAAAAATATTAACTTCCATAAAAAATTAAAATACATGACACATTTACTATATCAGAAATACCCATCTGGTGAACAGGGAAATAAATATCATGTGGAGGCTAGAGATCGAAACTATCTCTCAAAAAATGCCTCACGGCAAAATGATCGTTGCAGGAAACTCACTCCGGTTAATATATAGAAATGAGTGATATAAGTATGACCAGTTCTAATTTCTGAATAAATTACCTCGTTCTTAAAGGTCATTCTATAAGAAGGAATTCATTCACCTAAGGAGTGTTTGACCACAAGGTGCTACTTTTTGACATCATCATTCAATGATGTCTCCTCTTATTAAATAAAGGTTGATCGATGCAAGGTTAAGATTTGTGTATGACATTTTAAAATCAATTGGTTGCAGATTTAGAACTATTTTACAGCGCGGACTGCTCCTTTATTATCTTTACTATAGATTGGTAATTAAGAGTATATTATATTTCTAGATGTATGCAGCTCAGTACGTATAACAAGAACGGTGATCGATATATTTGAGGACGAAATCTATTGCCCTGATGTATGTTGAAGGTATATGAGCACTATCTGGCAATGGTTGCTTTTAGTATGCTTTCCACTAATGACGGCTACAACAGCTTTTTCAAGATCTTTGTAACAGTCCATATAAATTTATTTGTTGGAGCAACAATAGAACGCACGACATCTCATGACCATATTCGACTTGATTAAGACCGCAATGATCACCTTGGTAAACGGTGAACATGGCATAAACACAACATTCATCGTTGTATTGAACGGTCGGTTCCATACGAACATGTTAGTATATTTGTAGATTTGTCATGAAACTGCGTATATTAATGTGAACATAATATCCATTACTAAAATTTACTCAGGGTTCGTTACCGCGTAAATCGTTTCCAGAGAGTGGTTTATTTATGTCTTAAATTATTTTAAAATACAGTTCTGTCACCTTGTGTTGCACAAGCAAAGTTCTTGCAAAGAGAAAACAGATCATATCTGTCTAAACGTTGATGGCAACACAGCCATTGTACTTCTAGACTTGGGTCAGACATTAAGACTCAAGGCTACTAGCACAATTATCATAAAAATTAAGAAACAGTTCTCTTTTTAGTTTTGCTCGACCAAGCTGGATAAGTAAGCAATTAAATGGAATCAGAAACAAAAGGCATAGGTTAAACATATGCTATAAAGATGTTAACATGATATTCAGGGTTGAGATTAAAATAAAACGATGGAACAAAAAATATTTCCAGAAGATGTTTATTTATGAAGTGATTGAAAAATGCCCGAATCTGACAATAAACTCGTGTGCATAATATGCGACAATAGATTCAGCAAAATGATGGGTATAGGTAACGTTAACCAAATAACAGCACGAACATTCGATACCAACTGAAACAAACCATATCACGTGATTTCAGCGAGTAGTAGGCAAGAATCGTAGGATAGAAACTTTAAATATATGCGATTCACTTTGGATCTAGCACGATGAATTACCTATGGTTTAGACAATAAACACAAATTAAACAATGTTGCATTTACCATCAATATTATAAAGTATGGTTTTACATCTCTCTCTCTCTCTCTCTCTCTCTCTCTCTCTCTCTCTCTCTCTCTCTCTCTCTCTCTGGTGGTTCCTAATATATTCTATATAATTAGTGTACCTAAGGTGCAAAAAGGTGTGTGAAAAACACAAGTGGAGGACGTGCTTAAAATAATCCATAATGTTGGTTGATTGCCATTTTGATACAATAAATTACATTCTGCAGACTACCATTCATCTTTTATGTTGAATTGATAACATCTAATAGCTCACGTAAATGAGATATTTAATAACCATGTGTGCTATTGAAGAAATGTAAATTTATTTCTGGCCACAACGATTTCAGATGTGAGTTTTATCAGCACGAATCTATGAGGAGTAAAGTATTAAAGGCGAGTCTGATATGATTACAGATGATATTACACTTGCATATCGTGCAAAATGGATTTAGAAATGATATCCTTCTAAAGATTTCAATAAAACAGACAGTAATCCCAAATTGTTTCCTTTCTCCTCTATAGTATCAATCAACTCCCCATATACCTATCTATTTTATTACTGTTGGTGTTACTCATCATCTTTCTGATATTGCTAAACAATTGTGTATTTGTTACTTCTATAGCACCTCTGTATACAATGGTATCGATTTGTACGATCTTTCATCACAACTACTCCGTCAGTCACCACCACTACTACATCAGCTATCACTACACTACTGCTGCTTCAGGCACCACCACGACTGATCCATCCACATATAAAATGCATCATCACTATATTATAGTTTATTCTCATGTAAAATATCTGGAGGTGGTCTTGACAATTGGTATTTTGATCAATAGCTCTTAACATCGATAATTGTTTTTAGTAGTCGCTCCCGCCCCCCCCCCGCCCCCCCAAGCCAATAGATTTAAAATGTTCATGAACGTGATGGAAAATGGCTTGATGACTGTGTATACTTGTTCATGAATCACATGTTCTACTTTGTACCACGTCTAATATGCTAGTAATGTACCCATTAAACCCGCAATTTCATTTCAGTGGATATAGTCAACATATACGCTAAACTTAAAGCCTTCATGTGTTGCAAGCAAAGTCAGTATTCCCTGTGGTTACACACAATGCATAAGAGAGTAAAATTGTCTTTGTTTAACATATGCATGCAGATACTATTAGTCTGAACACGATAAAATTGTGCATAGTCTCCGCTAATTTTTTTAAATTTACTCGTACAATTAAAGGTATAATTAACCTTAGGCGAACCGAAACAAATGTAAATTATACTTTACGGTCAAGCGACTTTTTAGTGAAGTTTCTTGTACTAAATACGATTTACATTTACATCTGGTCAAGATATACAATTACAGCTCGTTTTGAACTTACGAAACAAGTTATTTAGCCCATACAAAATTAGTTTTGTTGAATAAGTAGAGATGGAACACACGCGTACATGTTGGTAGAAAATATTTAAGCTGGGTTTCGCAGCCAGTTAAGGTCATGTTGGAATTCGTTCACTACAAATTAATGACATACGAATATGCTTAAAAAAAGTTATGAAAAATAACACATATCCTAATAAAGAAAAGTCAAATAGCTAACATAAAGTAACTTGTATAAAGAAATGCACATCAACAATGTTGTACATGGTACATTATAGTCATTATGCAAAGATCATTTCTATCCGATTTTAACACTTAAGAACTTCAAATCCATTATTAAAATGTCATGTGAAAATCGCGATTGTTTGGTTTTTATTACAGCTACAAATGGTATGGCAATTTGTCTACGTGTATGTAGGCTGATTGAACCAGTATGACAATAGCTTTTTGCATGCCAAGCCGTTATATCCCGACGTCGGGCACAGTTCTTCTGCAGTTGCTAGAAATACTGACTCAAGTAAGAGCCAGTTAACTTGGAGAGACGATTATCGTCAATCAATGGGAAAAGCTTCAGTGTTTCCTCTTGGAAAAGGATGAGACATTGATTCGATATATGATTAAAATCGTTTACTTTCACAATAAATATTTAATTTAGTTGATTTTTTTGAAGAATTGACAAATCCGACAAAGATGGGTGATATAACGGACATGAATTATAGTTCAAACACCAATAAACCAGGATTAAATGAGATACCAGACACCAACAGCACTGGACCCGACTGGAAATGCTATGTGTCCTTTGGATACTGTACGAATGGGACTCATATAACGATAGAGGAGGAAGAAGATAACGTCGCTTTTTGGCAGGTAAGTTATAACTTTTTATTTCTGTATTTTTCAGCCATTTTCCTCATTATCATCTTTAGCAGAACATTAAGTAAGTATCATTATGAACTTGATTACAATATGGAAAACGGTCAAAAGATAGACAAAATGAAAGTAAGAAAGCTGATGAAAAAGCAAATCATGAAAGATGTGTGCAAAATATGCGACATTATAGAACAGAGACTACAGTATATTTGCATATCGTCCTGTTCTAACCATGACTCCAAATATTTTGATAAATAGAAGAATGTGCAAATAAGCCGAATATAAATTTGCAAAATAAGTTATTACAGTGGAGTGACAGTGCTAAAACCAGCGCTGTCACGGCACATAACTAACTAATATAAATTAGTGTTTTCCAATAACTATTTTCGGCAACGGGTGTTATATTATGGCACAAAGTGTCGTCGTTGTCATTATCAAATCTTTTTATTATTTTATTTCATAATGATATCTTGAAATATATCTGAGCGATAACACTTTTATCGGCAAGGTGGCGATATCACCTTTGGACCAATCTTTTCCCTTTTAGAAAAAATTTGTCTGCCTTTATAAAGTTTATTCAATCCTGTATATTCATAATTAGGGCTATTTCATGTATTTTTACTTTTCATTGTTGCAGTCATTCTCTCTTTTGCCATCATGATGAAATGGTCTTAAATGTGCCAAGACTGTAACTCCGTGTATTCATTACTAATTATTAAGTCGACGTACAAAGCCCCAAAACAATCTTAAAAACACTTGAAAGTATATTTCAAGTTTTAACTTTTCCCAAACAATTTTTCTACACGAAGTCTGCGAATTATCAGTGAAAGAGCATATCGGAATGTTTGGCGAATTTTTGGGTGATGAACCAATTAAGCTTATGCAAATCTTTGATTGGCAGAATCAAGAAGGAACTAGACAAAATATGATTTCGGCACATATTAAACAACATTAGAGATGATAAAGGATTTTGTGTTCTGTATAAGCACAAATCAAGATAGCTAAAACGTTAGTTTGTTTCGTTATTGTAGTGTACAGTTTTCGAATAGTGATATTTTCTGTATACCTTTCTTCATTTCGTTTTAGACCCTTTTTTAAACTACTATGATTAGTGTTAGTTGTAGCAGTAGTAGTAGTAGTGGTAGTTATGGAAGTGGTAGTAGTATTACAAACATAATTACTGCTGTTCATTATAAATTATGAAGCTATTAAATAACTGATAACATTCCAATGCATGGCTTTTTATCGATTATGATCGCCCAGTCTTTTTGTTATCTCTTCTAGTTTTTCTGGTCACAACATTAGACTCTTAATTTTATTACCGTATCATTTTTATGAACATGTTTGGTTTTTTTTAAAAATAACTTTGCATGGTTTTGTGGTAGAAACAACAAGTAGTAATTAACCAGGAATGACCAAATTTAAACGTCGCATGAGAGAGAGAGAGAGAGAGAGAGAGAGAGAGAGAGAGAGAGAGAGAGAGAGAGAGAGAGAGAGAGAGAGAGAGAGAGAGAGAAACAACTGAATAGTCACTAAATTCTATTGACTATAATAAGACTACCATTTTCATATCAGTAATATTCCTAATCCAGTGTTACTCGCATCTTAAATAATTTATACTAGTCGAGAACTTTCGCGGTATCATTTGCACAAAAAAAAACTTAACTTAGACAAACGCCACCAAAATTGACGATTATGCTAAGAACCTCATACCAAGCTCTGGAGTTAAAAAACCTATTAAGAGCACATACTTATTTTAAATATGCATGCTATTAAGTTAGGATCTAAACATATTCATTTCGTCTTTAGCTTACAACCATGAATCCGATAGAGATATATAGACGAATCTAAAATCAACGTCATCAACTGTTTCATAACCAGTTTTATTCTCTCTAATCCAAAATATTGAGACAGATTGAATGACAGTTACTGAAGAAAACATAGATAATTATTTAAGCAGCATGGTAATTAGTCGCCAAATATTGAGAAAGCTTTGTATTTCGGCTACCAGACCAGAGACCCCACGCAATTTTGACCAAAGACCTCACGGCGACTACCGCTATATGAACTGTTGCTATATATATATATATATATATATATATATATATATATATATATATATATATATATATATATATATATATATATATATATATATAATGTTTGCACTCTAAAAACGTTTACGACGAAAAACTGTTCATTAGTTGATTAAACATGGTAGTATAATTGTTGAAGCAGTTGTTCTACCACAATCATAATCAAACTATGGACACACTTGGCTTTGACGAGTGTTGAACAAAACCGAAACTGTTTTGCTATTTACCGATCTGGTAATTATGAAATAAATAGACAACACGTTGCTTGCTTATAATAACATAAATGGCAAAATCAATGCCCTTTCAGACATTGCATCCATTAATTTGACTGATCTGTAAGTAAAGATGTAATTTGTGTTCTTAAAATTTTTATTACTGTTTTCTTGAAAAAGATATGCCTATTATATGTGATGCCAATAATTGTTATCTTTGTTGTGTTCCGGTGAATTTGAACTTTCCATCTTTGCTATTCATATAAAATGGAATACAACATGATCGACATGTCAATATAGTTTAGTTCCACAATTTCGCGTACTCTTAACTAATTATTGTTATGTATCTCTAACATACCATATACATTTACATAAATATCAAATTTGTTAATTTTTATTTTTCTCATTCGTCTTTCTCAAATATAACTGGACCTCTCTTCAACCAGCTAATGCATCTGAACTGCAATCAGCGCGTAGTGCTATTATCCAATATCATAATGTATAGAAAACAAATCATTTAATTTGTTAATAATATCTATACATTTTTTATATAACCAATTAAGGCAAATTTGAATACGTTTTTGCGCGAGCTATAACACCTACCTTGATGCTGTGTTAAGTGTTATATCTGGCGAAATATGCATAGACAATTCTTTTTTAAAGTTCAATGATATTGCCTATTATTGGCAGAACAAGCTGTATTAATAAGTGACAAGATCCTGTCCGAGAGCATTGACAATTTTGGTATACCATTGAACGTATCGCGGTTCGATTTGAAACATCGCGGTACACAGCGAACATTGATAATTGTGGTATACCGTTGAACGTATCTCGGTACGCTGAGAAATATCGCGGTATACAGAGAACATTTATAATTGTGGTATACCGTTGAACGTATCTCGCTACGCTGTGAAATATCGCTGTATACAGAGAACATTGATAATTATGGTATACCGTTGAAAGTATCTCGGTACCCTGTGAAATATCGCGGTATGAAGAGATCAAAAATATGCATGTTACATTGTCTCGTACTTGCTCTCCAAACGTGGTAGGTGATGTTCAGCTATAATCAGTAATGTTGACTATTACACTTATGTTACTCAGGTATTATTGCAAATTAAAATTATTTGTACGTTTAATAAGTACTTATGTGAGTCAGGTCGTTACGTTTAATAAGTACTTATGTGAGTCAGGTCGTTACGTTTGATAAGTACTTATGTGAGTCTGGTCGTTATGTTTGATAAGTACTTATGTGAGTCAGGTCGTTACGTTTGATAAGTACTTATGTGAGTTAGGTCGTTACGTTCGATAAGTACTTATGTGAGTCAGGTCGTTACGTTTGATAAGTACTTATGTGAGTCAGGTCGTTACGTTTGATAAGTACTTATGTGAGTCAGGTCGTTACGTTTGATAAGTACTTATGTGAGTCAGGTCGTTACGTTTGATAACTACTAATGTGAGTCAGGTCGTTACGTTTGATAAGTACATATGTGAGTCTGGTCATTACGTTTGATAAGTACTTATGTGAGTCTGGTCGTTACGTTTGATAAGTACTTATGTGAGTCTGGTCATTACGTTTGATAAGTACTAATGTGAGTCTGGTCATTACGTTTGAAATAACTACTTATGTGAGTCTGCTCATTAGGTTTGAAACAAGTACATATGCGAGTCTGGTCATTAGGTTTGATAAATCTAATGTGAGTCAGGTCATTAGGTTTGAAATAACTACTTATGTGTGTCTGATTATTAGGTTTAAAATAAGTACTTAAGTGAGTCTGGTATTTATATCTGATAAGTACTTATGTAATTGGTCGTTAGGTTTGATAAGTACTTATGTGAGTCTGGTCATTACATTTGAATTGAGTACGTATGCTAGTCTGTTCAACAGATTTGACAAGTGCATACGTGAGTCTGGTCATTAGGTTTGCAATAAGTATTTGTTTTTCTGATCATTAGGTTTAAAATAAGTACTATGTGAGACTGGTCTTTAGGGTTGAAAAAAGTACTTATGTGAGTCTGGTCACTAGGTTTGATAAGTATTTTTAAGAGTCTGGTCATTAGGTTTCATACGTTTTTGTGTGAGTCTAGTCATTAGATTTGAAATAAGTGCTTATGTTTGTTAGGTTTAATAAATACTTATGTGAGTCTAGTCTTTAGGTTTGATAAGTACTTATGTGAGTCTGGTCATTTGATTTGAAAACGTACTTATGCGAGACTGGTCATTAGGTTTTATAAATACTTTCTTGAATCCGGTAATTAGGTGTGAAACAAATGCTTATGCGCGTCTGGTCATTAGGTTTAATAAGTACTTATGTGAGTCTGGTCATTACGTTTGATAAAAACGTATGTAAGTCTGGTCATTACATTTGATAAGTACTTATGTGAGTCTAGTCTTTAGATTTTGAAACAAGTACTTATATGTGTATGGTCATTAGGTTCGATAAGTATTTATGTGAGTCTGGCCATTAGGTTAAAAAAAGTACTTATGTGTGTCTGATTATTAAGTTTGAAACAAGTAATTTTGCGAGTCTGGTCATTAGGTTATATAAGTTATTGTGTGATTCTGGTCATTAGGTTTGAAATAAGTGCTTAAGTTTTTCTGGTCATTAGGTTTAAAATAAGTACTTATGTTAGTCTGGTAATTATGTTTGCCAACAACTTTTGAGTCTGATCATTAGGTTTATTAAGATCGTTTGTGAGTCTGGTCATTAGGTTCGAAATAAGTACTTATGCGAGTCTGGTCATTATTTTTTTTCAATCTTATGTGAGTTTAGACTTTAGATTTGCAAATAAATTATTTGAGTCTGGTCATTAGGTTTGAAACAAATACTTATGCGAGTCTGGTCATTAGGTTTAATAAGTACTTATGCGAGTCTGGTCATTAGGTTTAATAAGTATTTATGTGAGTCTGGTCATTTGGCTTTATGAATACTTATGTGAGTCTGTTCACTAGGTTTAATAATTACTTATGTGAATCTGGTCATTATGTTACATAAATATTTATGTGACTCTAGTCTTTATTTTTGGTAAGTACTTATGTGAGTCTGGTCATTAGGTTTGAAAAAGTTCTTGTGCAAGTCTTGTCAGTAGCTTTTATAAATTCTTATGTAAGTCTGATCTTTAGGTTTGATAAGTACGTATGTGATTCTCTTCATTAGATTTGAATCAAGTACTAATGCGAGTCTGGTCATTAGGTTTAATAAGTACTTATGTGAGTCCAGTCATTAGATTTAATAAGTAATTATGTGAGTCTAGTCATTAGGTTTGATAGGTACTTATATGAGTCTGGTCACTACGTTTGATCAGTACATATGCGAGTCTGGCCATCAGGTTTGAAATAAATACTTAAGTGATTCTAGTCATTAGGTTTGATAAGTACTTATGTGAGTCTGGTCATTAGATTTTATAACTGCTTATGTGAGTCTGGTTACTACGTTTGATTAGTACTTATGTGAGTCTGGTCATTAGGTTTGACTAGTACAAAGGTGAGAGTGGTCATAAGTTTTGAAATAAGTACTTATGTGAGTCTGCTCGTTATGTTTGATTAGAATTTATGTGAGTCTGGTCATTTGGTATAATAAGTACTTATGTGAGTCTGGTCATTACGTTTCACTAGTACTTATTTAAGTCTGGTCATTAGTTTTGTTAAGTACTTATGTTAATCTGGTCATTACGTTTGACTAGTACTTATGTGAGAGTGGTCATTAGTTTCGAAACAGGTACTTATGCGAGTCTGGTCATTAGGTTTGGTAAGTACTTATGTGAGTCTGGTCATTAGGTTTGAAATAAGTACTTATGTTTATCTGGTCATTAGGTCTGAAAAAAGTACCTATGCGAGTCTGGTCATTAGTTTTTCTAAATACTTATTTGAGTCAGGTAATTGGGTGTGAAACAAATGCTTATGCGCTTCTGGTCGTTAGGTTTAATAAGTACTTATGTGAGTCTGGTCATTACTTTTGATAAAAACTTATGTCAGTCTGGTCATTACGTTTGATAAGTACTTATGTGAGTCTAGTCTTTAGATTTTGAAACAAGTACTTATACGTGTATGGTCATTAGGTTCGATAAGTATTTATGTGAGTCTGGCCATAGTGTGTGAAATAAGTAATTATGTTTGTCTGATTATTAAGTTTGAAACAAGTAATTATGCGAGTCTGGTCATTAGGTTATATAAGTTTTTGTGTGATTCTGGTCATTAGGTTTGAAATAAATGCTTAGGTTTGTCTGGTCATTAGGTTTAAAATAAGTACTTATGTTAGTATGGTAATTATGTTTGACAAAAAGGTTTGAGTCTGTCATTAGGTTTAATAAGTACTTATGCGAGGCTGGTCATTAGATTTTTTCAAGACTTATGTGAGATTACACTTTAAGTTTGAAAAGAACTTACGTGAGTATGGTCATTAGGTTTGAAATAAGTATTTATGCGAGTCTGGTCAGTATGTTTTATAAATACTTATTTGAATCTGATCATTAGGTTTGAAATAAGTATTTATTTAAGTCTGGTATTTAGGTTTGAAAAGTACTTATAAGTGTCTGGTTATTAGATTTGTTAAGTACTTATGTGAGTATGGTCATTAGGTTTGATAAGTACTTTTGTGAGTGTCGTCATTACGTTTGATACGCGCTTATATATGTCTGGTAATTAGGTTTAATAGGTACTTATGTGAGTCTGTTTATTAGGTTTGGCTGATTTTACAACAACAATAAAATAGTCATCCAAATAACAAGTTCAGAAATTTAACTTGAAAAATTTATACCAGTCTCGTTTATTATCGCAACAATATGTATAGCTGCATTTACACTTCCCTCAATGTAAACTCTAAATATATATATATATATATATATATATATATATATATATATATATATATATATATATATATATATATATATATATATATATATATATATATATATATATATATACATATATATATGCCAGACAGAACAGTGGGCAGAAATAATATTTTAATACAAACAAATTCGTACTCTAACGAGTTTCAAATCCAGATCCGCGAGTAATCGGCACCCATCGTCTTGCCTGCACGCACCAACCCATATACAGTCACGACTAAGCACGCATCACCAAAAAGTGATGGCACTGAGTCAGTGTTATATACACTGTCTGTTCTGTCTGGTATATATTTTTAATTCTTTGTAATACAAAAATCCTATATATCTTGATTTCTTTTATAGGAATTTCGAACGACTGTATATATATATATATATATATATATATATATATATATATATATATATATATATATATATATATACATATATATGTATATATATATATACATACATATATATACATATATATATATATATATATATATATATATATATATATATATATATATATATATATATATATATATATATATATATATGAAAATTATTTACTAGGTAGTCTTGCAAGTGTGTCTGCTACGCACAAGCTTATATAACCCCGACTTAGTGCCATCACATTTGCTTATATATATATATATATATATATATATATATATATATATATATATATATATATATATATATATATATATATAGAGAGAGAGAGAGAGAGAGAGAGAGAGAGAGAGAGAGAGAGAGAGAGAGAGAGACAGAGATATATATATATACACACACTCGTTTATCTATATCGGCAACTTAAAAAGTAAATGACTAAAACACGAGAGACAGAGAGAGAGAGAGAGAGAGAGAGAGAGAGAGAGAGAGAGAGAGAGAGAGAGAGAGAGAGAGAGAGAGAGAGAGAGAGAGAGAGAGAGTCGTATGTTAAATTATGGTTTATATGACCATTGAGATAAATATTGTGCATATTACATACAGTAAGCAGTAAAACTTTTGAAGCATATTAAGGCTAATATGATAGGCATTTTATTAAACAAGTTTTAAAGGACAAGCTAGACAATCTATTATCAGACTTGGTCGAAGATAGATATTTTATTATATGCTTGTAGGTGTAGTTTTATTAAGGACCAGCTACGCTTCGAGTTACTAGGTTTCACCAAGGAATACAATTCCACGAAAGACTCAGCATTCCGTGTTGAGGTCCAAAATAATTTAGAAAGATGGTTGTAAATACTCATTCCTCAACACAGATGAGCCCAAGCTGGAAATTGAAATTACAGCTTTTGCAGTTAATATAGAAGCCGTATGTATGTCTTTCTATAATGGAGTATAATTATTACGACTGACAAATAAATCGATCTTAATGGAGATGAGAAGTTCATTTGTAATCGTTCACATGGGAACGCTAATGTAGATATAGATTTATACAGTTGTATTGTATGTCAATACGCAAGGTAATTTCCGTTTCCTTTACACGATAGGAACAACTTGATTATAAAATTAGGCCACAATATATTCACCATTAGTATACTATGAAAAATCTGGAGATGTTTAGAGGATGTTATTGGGACGATGAACAATATACTGTATAAATAACTTGCTATCTAGATTAAGCACATACGCGCGCGTTTATAAGCATTCCAAAGTCAATTTAGGATACCATCTCCAATTTGTCATTAATCAAAATATATCCCCTTGCTAATACCTATATCTCAACATAATCATATTTATTTCAAGGCGCAATCTTTATACTCCCCTTTTAGCGTTTCGACAAATTCTAACAATGTTGCAATACTAATGGAGAAATTATGCAATTAAAGATCTGTAAATAAATATCAGTCATGGTCATACAAAACTTTTCGCATACTGAAGCTTGTTAACTGACATACATATACATTCGAAACCGCATAGATAAGTGAGAAAGGGACAAGTAAACGGCCACTGGATCTATTCATAAACGTTTCAGGCCCATTATGCACTAATTGGAAATTACTGAATGGATTATGCACTATTTGGATTATGCACTAATTGGATTATCCACTAATTGGATATTACTAAGAGAATATCATTTGTTTCAACGGAAATCAATTCTTATACAGACAAGTCTACATGCAACAAATTAAGACCATGTGCTCATTAAAAAGATTTTTTGTCCACATGATTAAAGACGAATTCGCGATATTTAATATTTGAAATGAACAATTCTCAGTAACTCTAATTACGGCTTGGATCCTAAGCTCCTATAAAGCATCCTCTTGAGACTTGATTTCCAGTGGAGGATTGTACATACTTCAATATTCATTACCTTAACTAGATAGATTCCTACTAACTCGCAAAGACTATCGAAAATCACACATGAACTATTTGTACCTATACTAATGCCATGATTTAGAAAAATATATTTTCAAATTGATATCGCGTCTTTAGCATGTGGGTTTAAGAATGTACGTGTTTTGAGAGAAGCAAATTTCAGCAACTTATAATATATAGGTCGCACGCAGCTACTTCAATTTGTATAAAACTGTCATACAATTATGTGTCTGTGGTATATTACTTCATCGAAATTCAAAAAGAAAATTAAATCTATTCAAACACTTCTGTTTACCCATTTGCATATATTCCCCATGTTCATTAAATAGAAGAGAGAAAAGCCCGTTTTGTATGATAATGACGTTACCGTAAGCTGCAATAGACAATTGTTGATACAGGATGTTAGTTAAGATCCATTATTCTTGGACAATGTGTTTCCTCATAATTACACGAGTCATCAACTTCATTTACTTGCATTTGCGATCAAGCATTTCTCATTCTCCTGCAAAAATGATAATCAGGCCGATTCTAATACAAATAACAGCGCTAAAACCCCAACAATTGCAAATGCCAATTAAACGCACAGACGCAGCGTCCTTTATTAGAAAATGACTAGAACCTGTGTGCTGTAAAGAAAAAACTTGTAAATTATAGGCTATTTTCTCCTAAACTTGTCAATAATCAATAGTCATATTTTACATGGATAAATAAAATGATCTCTTTAAAATTAATTACATATTTACTGCACATCATTGCTCAAATTGTCTCTGTAGGAGAATATTTAGATGTGATGAAGTACATTAAAGTGGTAATACTATGCGATTCATATTTTCTACATTAATATAACGTCTTCTTGCGTCAGATTTATGTATATCTAAACTGGGTCAAAAATGGTGTCATATTTTCTACATTAATATCACTTCTTCTTGCGTCAGATTTATGTATATCTAAACTGGGTCAAAAATGGTGTCATATTTTCTACATTAATATCACTTCTTCTTGCGTCAGATTTATGTATATCTAAACTGGGTCAAAAATGGTGTCATATTTTCTACATTAATATCACTTCTTCTTGCGTCAGATTTATGTATATCTAAACTGGGTCAAAAATGGTGTCATATTTTCTACATTAATATCACTTCTTCTTGCGTCAGATTTATGTATATCTAAACTGGGTCAAAAATGGTGTCATATTTTCTACATTAATATCACTTCTTCTTGCGTCAGATTTATGTATATCTAAACTGGGTCAAAAATGGTGTCATATTTTCTACATTAATATCACTTCTTCTTGCGTCAGATTTATGTATATCTAAACTGGGTCAAAAATGGTGTCATATTTTCTACATTAATATCACTTCTTCTTGCGTCAGATTTATGTATATCTAAACTGGGTCAAAAATGGTGTCATATTTTCTACATTAATATCACTTCTTCTTGCGTCAGATTTATGTATATCTAAACTGGGTCAAAAATGGTGTCATATTTTCTACATTAATATCACTTCTTCTTGCGTCAGATTTATGTATATCTAAACTGGGTCAAAAATGGTGTCATATTTTCTACATTAATATCACTTCTTCTTGCGTCAGATTTATGTATATCTAAACTGGGTCAAAAATGGTGTCATATTTTCTACATTAATATCACTTCTTCTTGCGTCAGATTTATGTATATCTAAACTGGGTCAAAAATGGTGTCATATTTTCTACATTAATATCACTTCTTCTTGCGTCAGATTTATGTATATCTAAACTGGGTCAAAAATGGTGTCATATTTTCTACATTAATATCACTTCTTCTTGCGTCAGATTTATGTATATCTAAACTGGGTCAAAAATGGTGTCATATTTTCTACATTAATATCACTTCTTCTTGCGTCAGATTTATGTATATCTAAACTGGGTCAAAAATGGTGTCATATTTTCTACATTAATATCACTTCTTCTTGCGTCAGATTTATGTATATCTAAACTGGGTCAAAAATGGTGTCATATTTTCTACATTAATATCACTTCTTCTTGCGTCAGATTTATGTATATCTAAACTGGGTCAAAAATGGTGTCATATTTTCTACATTAATATCACTTCTTCTTGCGTCAGATTTATGTATATCTAAACTGGGTCAAAAATGGTGTCATATTTTCTACATTAATATCACTTCTTCTTGCGTCAGATTTATGTATATCTAAACTGGGTCAAAAATGGTGTCATATTTTCTACATTAATATCACTTCTTCTTGCGTCAGATTTATGTATATCTAAACTGGGTCAAAAATGGTGTCATATTTTCTACATTAATATCACTTCTTCTTGCGTCAGATTTATGTATATCTAAACTGGGTCAAAAATGGTGTCATATTTTCTACATTAATATCACTTCTTCTTGCGTCAGATTTATGTATATCTAAACTGGGTCAAAAATGGTGTCATATTTTCTACATTAATATCACTTCTTCTTGCGTCAGATTTATGTATATCTAAACTGGGTCAAAAATGGTGTCATATTTTCTACATTAATATCACTTCTTCTTGCGTCAGATTTATGTATATCTAAACTGGGTCAAAAATGGTGTCATATTTTCTACATTAATATCACTTCTTCTTGCGTCAGATTTATGTATATCTAAACTGGGTCAAAAATGGTGTCATATTTGCTTATAAATATATTATTTTGCTCTTGCCTTAGGATTTATCCAGGAATTGAGAAAGGGCTACAAGATACAAGAAGTTTTTAAATATCGGCTGTCTGCTGTTGTTGTTGTTGTTGTTGTTGTTGTTGTTATAGGGTTTAAAGCCATTTTTCAGCACATGTTAGGATATACATGGCAGACAGTATTAATGGAGGAGGAAGAACCCTGGAAAATCCCGGTAACAATCACCGACCCACGAGATTCTACTGGCAGGTTTCCTCACTTACCCACGTTAGCCGAGTCTTGACTCGAACGAACGCAGACAGAGGTGAGATGGCCGAGATTCGTAACGGTCAGCCCTTTAGAGCACTTGGCTACTCGGGGCCCCTCGGTTGTCTGCGTAAAATACGAAACAAGCTCGGTGAGAGATAATTTATCTGTATGGAGGCACGTTCAGCACCTAACTGTACGTATCCAGATCCACGGACTTTCAGGTTCTAAATTAACTTCGGCCTGTTTCTCCGATTTCTGATTCTAAACATTTTCCTTTGGTAGTGAGTATTTGTCAAGTTTTAGAACCGCAACTCAATTCGTGTTTATGACATGAATATGTGGAAATAAAAGGCACATATCTCTAAGGAGGACTTGATTCGAAGCTTGATGGATGGTACACGTTTGTAGCACCCATTCGCGGTGTTTATGATCTGCTGTTTGCCATATTATTAAAAGAGACCGAATCAATCATCTCTCTCTCTCTCTCTCTCTCTCTCTCTCTCTCTCTCTCTCGTGTTTTAGTCATTTACTTTTTAAGTTGCCGATATAGATAAACGAGTGTATATATATATATATATATATATATATATATATATATATATATATATATATATATATATATATATATATATATATATATATATATATATATATACACGAACGCAAATAAAAAATGAAGTCGAATGGATTGCCCGTCATATGTAAAGAAAATTTGTTCCATTAGTCCTTAGTTAATTAAAATGTATATCATGTAGCAAGATATATTTACGTCTCATTATTCGTTATGTAGCCCAGATGGAGATGATACTGACTTGCAGATACATCTGTAGGGTAAGAAAAGTACAAAAATTTCTAGATCTTTAAGGAGACTCGTAAAATTATGCCTTGAAGAAGTACAACTGATTATGAATGCATTATCTTTACATTTTAACTGAAGCAATGTGGATGGGTATGTGCTCGTGCCTGCTCGAGCGCGCGCGTATATGTATGTATGTATGTATGTATGTATGTATGTATGTATGTATGTATGTATGTATGTATGTATGTATGTATGTATGTATGTATGTATGTATGTATGTATGTATGTATGTATGTATGTATGTATGTATGTATGTATGTATGTATGTATGTATGTGTGTGTATGTGTGAATATGTCCATACAAGCTTGTAACTGATGTGCAATCTGAAAATATTATAACTAGACCATTGAACCAAATCTTGAAGCTAAAAATTCGCATGAAAGTTTTTTTTTATTTACTGTAACATTATTGCATTTGACCAAATATATAATGATATTAAATTTTACGACCGTCTGTAAGACAAATGCTGATTTCCCATGATGCTACCATCTTAAAACAACTAGAAAAGGATTATATTCAGCATTTTTATCTTGTATCAGACAAAAAATAATTTCATTCGTGCAACCTGCACCGAAATGATTAAGCAACGGTAACAACAAAATACGTAAATCCAAATTAATCATATACAATCTCTCAGCTGCCAAGAAAGTACGATGCTCTGGGGAACTGACAAATACTAGGTCTACAATGCCACATTAGTTATAACTGTACTTCAAGACAAGCCTTCAAAGAGATGTGTAAATATACGTTAATGTGGTACTTTTGCATCATAAATGCATATCCCATGTATTATACACTGAAAAGCCTCGTTATCGAGTTGATTGGAAGCAATTACTACTCCGCTCTGATTAGATGTGACAGCCAATACACTTTTCTCTTTGAGGATGCACGTATCTCTTGAACAATTGTGCTGTTACCTGTTGATGCATTCAGTCACACACACACACACACACACATATATATATATATATATATATATATATATATATATATATATATATATATATATATATATATATATATATATATATAAATATATAAATATATATATATATATATATATAGTCCGTGCGCTGTATCAATAATATACCCCGAGATACATAAATATTTCATTAAAAGGAAACTAGTCTTGCCGAGATAGATTCCTTTTAATTTAAACTTTATACGAGTGGTATAATATTGATATATTTTATTTATTTATACATATATTTTATTTATATCACATACAAAAAAAAATATTTGTCTTTGGAACAGAGTTAAGATTTATTATAGGCAGCTGTGTATTGATCAAGTGAATGAACTCCTCACACCTTGAAGGGTGTCCGCATACCATTTTAGTTATTTGTCTTTTGTGGCTATTTACAATCACATTTGCAGAGAGAGAGAGAGAGAGAGAGAGAGAGAGAGAGAGAGAGAGAGAGAGAGAGAGAGAGAGAGAGAGAGAGAGAGAGAGAGAGAGGAGGGCCTTTGGACATTTTCATAATTAAATAACAATAATAGTTTTTGGAACATTTAGAACATTATAGTATGTTTAAGAAATAATAGCATAAACATAAAATACATCAAAATTTATTGAATAATGTCGACATGGTTTGTGTCTTTGTTTCATTGATGAACACTGTAAAAAAAAAATCCCAAGGAAAGTGCACAAGTATCGTTACGATGAACCATATTATTGTACGTTACAATGGTTTAATTTCTATTTCAAGGTTTTAATCCAACCAAAATTCATTTTCTCGCTCACTCCACATTTCTGAGTAGTTGTCAGTTTTTCGTGAGAGGGGAGGAGGACCATAAACCAGAAAGGATTATGATGGAAGTGTGTATCATATTAAATTTGTTTAGAAAACGATGATTATTAATAACTTTTGATCGTTATGTTCATACTTTAATTATGTGTGGAAATTCATCATTGATTAGAATGAACGAAAGACGGTCGCTAGAATTTTTATATATAAGCATTATTGCGCCATGGGTGGATCACTATTTGATATACGAATAAACTACAGACGGTAGCTAGAATGTTTATACATGTGTATTATTGCATAATTTGACTGGCTATTAGTATTGATATATCAAATTGCTTTATAACGAATTAGATTTCGACATCTTTCAATGTCGAATATTCATTTTATATTGAATTCTTATACGGAAGGTACCCATTCACTCGCACTGAGAAACATTTACACAAAATTAATGTCAAATACATTTTCAAATACATTGTCAAATTAATGTCAAATACATTTTCAGATCTTCTGGGTCCATCTTTCATCTTGGCTTTGATATCTGAAGTTTGATGACGTCATAAGTAGTATTTTCTATTATCCAAATTTTATCAAGCTCTTTTCTCTTCTTCAAAAGTATATATCATTCTCATATGATACGTTCTGAGTAGAAAATCAAAGAAAACATTTTATATCGTTATATTATTTACAATAATATTAGCTCGTATTAGAAAATGTTTGCGTCTGATAGACTTCTGTAGAAGGACTTTATGTTGATAGAGCTGAAAATAAAGGTTGATTCGCCGTATTAGATTCATGTCATGGTCATACTAGAGCTGAGTGTCGGTATTTTACTCTCCATCCATTGCATATGTGTAAATTTTTCACTCGTCTTGTAATTTTGAGGCGACAAATAGCGTGAGACGACAATCGAAAATCGATTGGACAGGTAGGAGACACGCTTACACTCCTTGCATATAGTTATAGTACAGATAAAGGAATATCGTGTTTACACAGATTTCATCGCAGTTTATCTGTAAATGTTATACTCCTGTACAGTAAAACTATTGCCGTCAGTGCCTTTCTTCCGGGATTATTTTGATGGCTTTAAAGGTGCAGATCTTTCAAGTAAGGGTTTACTACAATTTGGTTAGGTTATGCTTGCAATACATTTTAGAACAATCGATATTTAACTTGATTAAAGACGCATACCTAACTACGTTCACATGCATTTTAACTTCAGTTAATATCGAAACATCACAAATCGAAATCTTACAGAAAAAAGTATATTTGTTTTGCTGTTTATTTCGTCGTGACTCGGTGGGAAAGTGATATGAATAACAGTTATATAATTTTGGCACTTAAGTTAAGGCGTATAAAATAGGAGAACGCGTGTATTATCTATAAAAAGATAACACAAAATTCTTTGTGAATTGTATAGGGCACAATCTGTAGCGATGCAGAATTAACTGTTTGCAACTTCATGTCCCGAATATTATTTCTGCATTGAGATATATTTACTTGAACGTATTTACATTACGTGGGAAAGTGAAAAAGAAATACTTAATGATAATACCATTAATAATAATAATAACAATAAAAATGAGAACGATGGTGATAATAATAGCAATAATATCTTTCTTCGTCTTCTAGACCTTGACCAGAGGCAGAGCAAATAAACAATAAGCTGAAACATGGTAGATTTATCTTTTGACTGGAGTACATCGTTTATCTCAAGTTCAGTAAGTGTTCGTATCCGAATCAGCATTCTCTTTACGCTCAACTTCATTGACAGCAGTCCATCTGTATTTAATTAAACGGCCAATAATTTTGGAGACCAAACAGTGTTCGCCTAAGCTTAAATTATGGACGAATTTTGTGCTTACCTTATTTTTAATTTAGTCTCTCTCTCTCTCTTCTCTCTCTCACGCACACACACACACACACAACAACAACAACATCATGCATGTGAAATGAATATTCAGTTATTTGTAATAAATAAGAAAATATTAACTAAACTATTTATTTTTATACCGTTTTTCTACATTTGCAAGATAAGTAAAACCCTTTAGACAATTTCATTGATATCCTTTCTGTTTAATGTTCTCTCTTATACTATAAAAAGTAAATGTACGCGGAGATCAGTGGAGTGAAAGAAAGCTGAATTCCATTTACATGCCAACATTGAAGTTGAACATTCAGCATATAACTTGCCAAACTCTGAGGTTATAATGATGTATGTACTTTGTACATGTAAATGATACCAAATGATGCGAACTTGCAAAACCCGATGAAGTACTAGCCATAGTGTAATAATTTCTAGGCTATGTGGACAGTCATGATAAAGTAAGTGCTATAGGGTAAGAAATTATAGGGTATGTGGCACAAATACTGTAATGTATATGTCTTATTTTGCTCTATTATTGTTACACCTATAATATGCCTTTTCAAAACACCATTTAAAAGCTTTAAAATAGAATCTCCTCTCTGTCTGTAATATCCATCTCCATGTCTATCTCAGTCTCTCTCTCCCTTTCTCTCTCATTCATACTTGCAGGCATACACATGCACACATAAACATGCAATCATAAATATGGAGGATACAACTGTTTTTGTCAATACCAATGGTAAGTAAAACATACTAACAACGTGTAAAAAAATTTAAGAACTTTAGTTAGTTTAAATCATATTTGTTCGTCATTTCCCTTGACCTATTCTCTTACTTGTTTCAATATACTCTCTCGGGAATGACAGATACAAACTTACAAGTTGGAGTGTTTTCGCCGTTTGCGACGTTAGTCATATACCGTTTGAACTTCCTTTGTTTAAACAAACTTTTGTTTGATCATGATGGGCCTTTTTAATTGTACAAGAACACGTAATATCATAATAAGGAACCAATTTGCAATGTCTACTAAGACTGGAAGCATATAACATCTTGCTGTTGAGACAAGTCAGAAAGGGATGACTGTACTTCCTTAATAACTCGGTTAGAGAGAATGAAAGCAATACAGGTAGATAGAGTATACACAATACAGGTAGAGTATACACAATACAGGTAGATAGAGTATACACATTACAGGTAGATAGAGTTTACACAATACAGGTGGAAAGAGTATACACAGTCTGTGTTACAATATCTGTACATTATACCAATAATGCGATGATGTCAATGCCTGACGAGGCAAGGGCCATAGTGTAAATCCCTTAGCTAAGTGGCACACACGACATATAATTTTATTGTAAAGTATTGTAAGAAATATGCATCTCAGCACTATCTTAATACATTTGTTTAATATGCCAACTTAAAATGAATATTTGGATCATAGGTAACAAGACATCACATAAAATTGGGCTGGGATATGTTATGTACGGCTATCTACATCATGCAAGTGAATTCTCTCTCTCTCTCGTTTGGTTGGTATTAACAGTGGTCACACCTATTAACACTTGACAAAAAAGAGAAAAATGTCACAAGAATGTATGCTCATCAGTTTGATATTTGTATGGTATATCGTCATCTTTGTCGTCACATTTTAGTATATCGACGTCCTTAGTCATATGGTATATTGATATCTGTTTTTGGTCATATTTTCTTACATCGAAATATTTTTTGCCATACATTGGTATATCGACATCCTTTAGTCATGTGTGGCATATTGACATCTTTTTGGTCATATTTTGTTATGTCGATATATTTGTGATCATATCTTATATAGCGTCATCGTTTTAGTTATACTGGGGTCTATCGACATATCCGTGCACATATTTTGGTATATCTACAACCTTGTGCTCATGTAATGGTATATTATCGTTGACAACGTATAAGAAATTGGTAAATGAGCTAAGTAGAAATAGAAAGCATTTCAACTTATCTTGTGTAGATAGAATTATAAGAAACAATTTGTCTCTCAACGGATTGTTATAACACACAAAAGATACAACAATCTACATCAGCATGATGTAAAACAATCATTTCTAATTACTATACTCAATACTCTACACACATGTTGTTTGGTATAGGTAATAGCTAGATCATGCATTCATCTGTATTTTATTGCTCGCAACATGAATGCGTAAGCCCATCGTCAGATATTACAGTTTTACCACGCTTTACATATCAGTTATTTAGGACTAAAAACCCCAACCCTTTGGAAAGCGTAGCGTTGGGAAGTAGATGATTTACAAAATCTTATCCTTAGAAGTACGCATTGTGCCTAGATCAAATTTGACCAATACATCATTCAATATTGAAATGGGATTGTAACAGATGATACTTTATACCTATTTGTATATTCCTTCCATCTTAATCGGGTGATTAAAATCATCGCTATTCTTATCAAAATGAACATATATGTGGTTTCATTTTGAATCACACAACACATCTCTCTCTCTCTCTCTCGATTTATCGGATGATACCATTTTTGCAAATGTTGCAAATAGGTGAATCTAAAGCGCTAAACCTGGCAACAAAAGAAAATAATAAGTAAACAAGAAGAATAGGAATGGGGTATTTTCCTATTTTCATGCTTGGCATCGTTGGCAAGGACAAGATGTAAACCACACTAGTGTTTAAACACTGGGAATATTTTGTCTTCTCTACACTTTCCCTCATGTAGGTTATACAATAAAACGCCTCTTAACTGATGACGCATTTCAAAAAACATGGGCATCCATCTTATATATTCTAATTATATCATTCATTTTTCTACTATTATAATACGTTGTACCAGTTGTGGCCGTTCTGCATCATATAAACATTCTGGACAACGTAGTGTCCTGTATTCATTCCAGGGAGCCTGAATGCAAAGACTTTTATTTCAGATTCCTCAACTGATATTTCTCTCTGTGATGTTTTTGTTCATCGTTGCTGGCAACTCTTGTCTCCTTGCCGCCATTAATCTATCAGAGAACGGCCGAAAAACCCGGATGAACTTCTTCATCATGAATTTGGCGATAGCAGGTGAGTGATAGTGTTCGAATTTACTGCTATATGTACATGTGCTAAAATATGCTTACTACATATTTCTAAGACTTGATGGGTCCAGTCGCAAATCAACATTGAATCAGAATGTTATAAATTTAGTCAGCCATTTTGACTGGATTGATGAACAGCTTCATAGTGTTATACCAAATTTACTCAAAATCCAATCATTCTAGAATGAACACTTACTTCAATTGTCGATTTGAAAATGGGCTCCTTTTTGATATTATTCGAAATGAAAAATTTACTTGATAACCGCAATATATTACGTCCCATTATACATATTCTGACTTTATATATTCAGGAAATGATATCTTGTAGGCGCACATTGAACGTAGGATCTTATATTAGTACACCTTTTTGATGGCAACAATGTCCAGGTATAAGATGGTATGCATAGATTCTGTCAATGAAAACAAAATATGTTTCCTTAGAGATAATGTAATGTGGTCTTTCAGAATTCAAGATTTACGTTTAAGAATGAAAGCTTGAATTCTAGCATTATATGTTCAGCTCTGATTGTCTTAGTCTTTCTTTTTTCATAAATATATGCTCCATTTAACAGCAATATAAATTATTATTATTATTATTATTATTATTATTATTATTATTATTATTATTATTATTATTGCTTTTGTTGTTGGTTGAAGTTTATATTTTCTGTTATTATTCTAGGAAGCTCACTGATGTATCGATATTGTCAATAATCATGTAAGATCACTGATGTATCGATATTGTCAATAATCATGTAAGCTCACTGAGGTATCGATATTGTCAATAATCATGTAAACGCACTGATGCATTATTCACGGTGGCTCTATTGCAGCAGATTCATGACATCATCAACTATAAATTATGAATATAGATTGTTTCGTCAAAATTTATCTTTTCAAACTTGTTTTATAAACTAAAAATCATTTCTAGTAATCAAGCAAATTTTTCGATGCATAATCATCGATTTGCACTAAAACGGTAAGACAAGACTGTGGAAGCTCCTGCTTCTGAGATTATTACGCTATCATAATATGAGAACAATAAAATAAATGTTTTTGCGAATTTTACATTTTTTTTAGTTATATTAAAACGTGGTTGATAGTTTACTGTTTTAATAAAGCTTTGTTTTGTCACTGATTTTTCGAGCTATTTACTTTTTTTCCAAATGCCCCAATACTGGATATATTCTTAAAATAGTCAGGTATAAACACTGGAATAAACGTTTTCTTTATATCGGTCTAAACTCTTGCCAAGCGCTTTGTTTAACATATACTTTATTAATCAACAAGCAATACAGAAACACAATCAATGAATAAAGATATGTTGCAGATAACACCACTTCATTTGGTTCCAATGCCAGATTACCAAATAGGTAGATTAGGCACCGGCCCCACGCCTTTTATTTAAATTATTGGTTGGGAAAATTAGAAACGTAATTTCCGAAAGGTCACCGCAATTTCAATGGCTAAGGGAATTCACGTGGTTTATAAATTCGGCACTGTTTGTTTCGTCATACGTACGCTGGGTCTGAGGAAGCTGACGATGTGGTTTCGTAGCGTAAATGGAACGAATTTATAAAATGTGATATTTAAAATTGTTTTCTGGCTCTAAAAAAGTGAAGCAATCAAACTCATTACGCATCATTTAAACCAGTTGTATAGGGATTTAAGGCCATTTATACATATAGACACAGACATGCAGAACATAATTGGATTCCTTTTCCAATTGTACGCCATCAGTTCACTCTATATGTTATCACAAATCATATTGGAAAATTGCCAAGAGAAAACAGAGAGAGTTTCCACATGATTTGACCAAAATCAAAGTTTCACTCTGGGCAAAAAAATATAATGTACAGATGCATGCCCACACAAAGTGTGAGATGCATAGATCAATAACTATTCCTAGGTTGGCCCATGGGAGCAAAAGAATCAAAAACAATCTTAGTCACACAGCTGAAATCAAGCTCAAAAATCAGTAATATACAACTTATAATCTAATTACTCAATCACTTTGTTCGTAGAGCGCAAAAAATATCAATACTATTTAAACTGATGCCTGGAAACTACTTTTACGCCTTGTATGATCGTAAAGCAAGTTGTGACTATTAGGTCTAAACCAAGTAATTACACTTCGTCTGTTTAAGAATTATGCTGATTCAGCAAGCCAGTCTAGAAGCCAGGTTAAAATTATGGAATTGGGAATTAATAAATTAATGACGGTGATGATGAAAAAGCTTTTCATGATGTTTTCTTGCTAAAATACACAGTCGTTTATGTTTTAATTAAAAACAAATAATCGCAAAGTTACAATTTACTAAATTCAAGTATGTAAATTTTCGTATGTCATGTGTGTAGTATATTAGAACCATAGCAGTATTCCAATAGACTTTAAATGGACACCATATTGAAAAACCGTGATGTCTTGAATATAAACACATCCAGATAATTAAATCAGTAGAATTCCATTGTTTTAATGATGGCTTTGCTCAGTATTTGTTCTCATCATTGTCTTCTTATTACAGATGGAAAACTGCTTTTAATGCTGTTTTTTTTTTCTTCTCAATAATCGTCCTTCCAATTTTGCGTTTTTGTCGAATGTTTTTGTGCAAGATATTTTGGTATGTCGTCATCCGATATTCTCAATATGACTGTTTTAACTTATGCAAAGTGCAACGTTCCGAATATTTACAGAAGATTTTGATTTATTGTTTTATTTCATGCGAAGACACTTGTCTCTCGATAAGAGTCCATAGGACAAGTATAGGTCGGAATAATCACTAGTATTAAAACGTTGTGGGGAAAGAGCAACTTGCAGATACACATTACACAGTAACATTTTGTATCACATGACATGACTGTACCGACATAAACATATGGTATCTCTTTTCAAATGTTTTTCATGCAAAATTTAGATACACGATAGTTGTTGTACACATGGAAACAAAAACTCATGGAAATAAGTAAATTTAAAGTGTTGTCATTACCAAATAATCTCAGACCTCCTGTGCCAGATTTTGTCATGTTTGTTTTCTCTTTGATTTTCAGACTTATAAATAAATCAGACTGTAGGTATTAACAATTATGTATATTTAATTTGTATTTCTAGTTTTATTTTCTTGATGTTGGTATATTTTATACTTATTGGCATAGCTTGTGAAGTCTACATTTCAGTGTCACCGTAATAATGTGCTGAATATGATTTAGTTAAGGAATGTATCTTGAAGAGATATTAGTTGGTACCTGAGACATATCGAAAAGTTTAGGAACCGAATAAAACTGGAACACCAATGCCTTATTTTCGAGAGAAAAAGTACATGTATTTGATAGTGGTATTAAATACGCCAAAAATGTTAGTCAAGACAACGTTAACCTCTGACAAGGAATGATGAAAAAATCATGTTAGGTAAAAACATCATGTACTCTATACTGTTTATCTCGATTTCCAAAAGGAAAGTTTTCCAAACCAAATCATAATATTTTGGCATCAATTATATGAATGCATCACCATATCAAGGTACACTCATAATTATATTCCTGAAAACCTTGAACAAATATTGATATACAATCATTATAAGCTATTAGACCAAGCATGAGCTTCCATCATTTAGCAAACACTGCACTATATGTCATTTACTTGAAAGTAACTAAGCTCACTTATTTTATTTCTCACTTTCTTACTCTGTTTAGTCTAATCTGTCCATCGGTTAGTATGTCCGTCTCCTAATGTTCTTTTCTGTATCTACCCATCTGTCGGTGTTAATTTCAGCTTTTGTGAACTCATGTGAGAGAAAATATGTTGGATTATTATCTTCATTCATCTCTGTGAAAACGTATTTAACCCTCTGACAAAACATCATAGTAGACGTGCTATAATAATGTACCTTTATGGTATGGTTTTCATCTTTATAGATTTATTGGTGGGATTGTTTCACGTGTCAGCGGACATTGCCGAAAAATCTGTTATTACATTTCATGCAGGTCCAGCCGTCTGTAAAATCGTCAAGTTTATGCAGGTTAGTAAATGTTAAGTTAGCGAATACACCCATAACTTAGCTAATAACAAACAGGACTCATCTGTAGCATATCTATTGATGCCGGCAGTTGAGATAAAAGGTAGTGAATATGATGATTTTATATATATATATATATATATATATATATATATATATATATATATATATATATATATATGTGTGTGTGTGTGTGTATGTATGTATGTGTGTGTATGTAGATAGATAACTAGATTTATTTTCACTTATTTATGAATGTATGTGTTTATTGACTATTAGATGGCTGGTAGACTTAAACATAATAATGCTTGTGAAATTAAATAAAGGGATGTAATGCAACAATGGAAAGGCAGATCGTAGTCTTTATAAGTATACTTAACAATTGAATTTATGTCTTCAAACGAGCAGAGAGAAGGCGTTGTAAATAACTTTTTGATGGACTGTCTCTTAACTCTTACAAGATATTGTGGATACAATTCAAAATTATCTCGTTTATTGTGAGGACATATATTTGGAAAATTTAAAACACAATAATACGAATAGTGTTACCACATTTGGAGGCGAATACGATCATGAGATCATCTGCAAAAATCACGATTATCCATTTCCTACAAACAATAGGATTAGTACACAATCGGATCAATTTATTTCTATTGGATATTGCATTTATGATTATTTTATATAAAGACCCGTTTCGGATGTTCCCCTGGTGCGATAGCAAACCTCGTGAAGGCTCTTACAGGGTAATATAGCAATAGCTTAGACCTTATGATTATTTTTTTTCCTCCAGGCCACTGTAGTGTACGCATCCACCTTTGTTTTGGTGTCTCTCAGTATCGACAGAGTAGACGCCATTGCCAGGCCAATGAATTTTGCAAGACGAGGTAAGTCAAATGAAGTGGTATATATGTGTGGACAACTACAAAACATGAGCTTCCAAAGTTATAAAAGGTAGCATTGCTTTGCTTCAGAAGTGTTCATATTAAAGTAATATAGTATATCAATTATGTGGTTTATACAAAAACTTAATTACACTTTTAGCCACTGCTACTATACTGTCAAAACTTGATGATTAATATTTAGCTCTGGTAATTAATAAATTAAGAAAAATAAAAATAAAATATAAATAAGAATTGAAAAATTACTTTCAACCCCGTCCTGGTCTTTCCTCTCCCCACTTCGCAAAGAAAAGCGATTGCTTAAATGGGTTGAGAAGACATACATAACTTTAGGCGAGATGAAAATTTGAACATGATCATCAACCAAGTAACATACAGAAATCATTATGATAGTATGCAAATACATTCACTGGGACTACTGTAACTTCTAACATGTAACTGTTTTCTATTACCTATGAAAAGTTATAAATATGAAAATGCATAAATGCCCCGCACGACTCTCTCTCCCCCTCTCTCTCTCTCTCGTTAAGAACACACGTTACATACGGTATATTTTTGAAGTACCGATCTATGTACACATTCTACAGTAAAACAAAAGTGGGCAAGCATAATTACCTTTAAACTATATATATATATATATATATATATATATATATATATATATATATATATATATATATATATATATATATATATATATATATATATATATATAGTTATATATAGTTATATAGTATGTCTGCATATATATATATATATATATATATATATATATATATATATATATATATATATATATATATATATATATATATATATATATATATATATATATATATATATATATATATATATACCATGCCAATTCGATGTCTGAAGTGTCAGAAGTACGGTCAACATGAAGACAGATGTGCTGGACTCTTCACGTCCGGAATGCGTGTGTAAAACCACCCTAAACTTTGGTAACAAAAATATCATAGGAATTAAACATACTGGGGAAAAATGGAAGCATCTGACATTCATAGGTAGACGTCAAATATCACCTTTGCAGAGTCTCGAAACATATTGTAATCTAGAATCTCACTACATGGTCCAACCCAATCAACTGTAGTAAAGGCAGCTTGAAGATAATAAAAGATGCACAGACACAAGCAGTTTTACCTGATACTGCAAATAACGTAAAGGGCACGATCAGAGAAAATGGTAATGGAAACAACAACCTTTGCTAAATATAATATTAAGCTAAACAAAAGTCAGCTCCAAACATGACATCGCAATTATACTTGCTGATTTGCTTCCAAACAATCATTGTCACCGAATAAAGCTATAAATAACTTGGTTATGCCTTGAATCTATTTTCCGCCTCTATTCTTTGTACAGTCGTACAAAGTTACCTAGAGTAAATCACTCTGCTCCAGGTAAAGTGATTTCAAAATTTCATGCAGGCGGAAAGTCACGGAATGGATGGTATACATGAACATTTGACCATAACCAGTATTCACTCCTATGGATTAAGTAAGTGTCAAAGCTTTGTTTTATTTGATTTGTGAAACATTTCCTCGGTTTTGTGTTATGTTGGGTGATAAAGCTTTGTTACACTGCGTGCATTGTTATTACCATTTAGTAATAAATAGTTTTGTTCTGTTTTATCCGATTGTAGCCTGTTGGACATTATTGAGTATTATTGGACACTATGAGAGTCTAGTGGACACTTTTGTGGCCTATTGTATACTAATGGAAACTATTTGGGCACTATTTGAATATTAGTGGACCCATGGGAGCTTATTGGACATTAAGGGAGCTTATTGGACCTTAATGAGTCTGACGGTGCATTTTTGGGCGACGGAGTATTATTGGAGCTGACGATGTCTTATGGAAGATTCAATGTACAATAAGAGCTGATAATAGCTGTAAATGGTTAGATATAGCTATCTGTATTGCAGCATGCCGTCTACGTCTATGTATATGAATACATGTACGCATGTGAATGAGTACATGTAATGTATCCGTGATGTATATGAATGTGGATCGATAAGAAAGAGAGCTGGTGAAACTTACAGTGTTCCAGTTCGCATATTGAATAAACTGTAGAGTGACAGTTTGTCAAGCCCGAATGACTATTCTAGTTTGCAGTAATTTGTGTTCATGTATTTGTGTATTTACTTTAACACAGTGTTGTCTAGTCGAAACAAATAGCAATAACATTATGAGTATTGCTTCCTTTGTTTCATCTCAAAAGTTTTCATGAATCTCAAAGCTTAACGCGTACAAGAGATTAAGTGAATCTCATTTTTCATTTTACAATTTTCATAATACATGGTATATTTGCTTTAGGCCAATGAATCATGTTTGTATTTTATTCTTTCTTTATCATTTCATGAGTGTATGTAGGATAAATTGCATCAATTGTATGATAGGAGTGCGAGAATCAGGGTGATTGTCTTGCATTCAAATATATATATATATATATATATATATATATATATATATATATATATATATATATATATATATATATATATGTGTGTGTGTGTGTGTGTGTGTGTGTCTAGTATTTCATTTTATAAATTCCAACCATTCATCTCTTTGTATTAATGTTATTTATTTAGTCCAAACAAAAAGATCCCACTCGGTTTCAATTCTGCTACAATCATCGTTGAATTAGTTAACAACTTTTCGAATAGTGATAAGTCAAAAAGAGACGATACTTGCAAAATTTACAAAATTGAATTGGTGATTGAAAATGTCATAATCAATCGTTTTCACTTTTGAAATTAATGGGTGCTTTAAGCAAGGCCGTTGTACATCCACCGGGCCTGATGACATACACTACCCCTTTTTAAAGACCTATTAGGATCATTCTTAATTTTACTTTTGGACATTTTAGATTAATCATTGCTTCAAAGGTAATATACAAATATCTTGAAAAGAAAATACGGTACCACCTGCTCCCAAAACCAGGTAAGGATAGCACAGATCATATCAACTACCGTCCTATTGCAATGCTAACATTATCTGTAAAATAAAAAACAAGTGATCAATACAAGGCTTTCTTTTGGAATTTGAGATCAGCAATTTGACAGCACCTTTCGAAACCATCTTCTGATATTGCCGTATCACCAGCAATTATCTGGTTAGACTTAAAACGTTTATTTGCGATGCTTTTATCAAGAAAGAACATTTAGTGGCCGTTTTCGTCGATTTAGGGAAAGGTCTATGCCGCAGCAGGGAAGTTCGAAATAATTAATGACTGCTGCACGATCTAGGTGTAAAAGCTCATTCCCACTTTTATATCAAAATGTCCTTCAGAAAAGGCTTCAAGATACGAGTGGGCTTCGCCGTCTCTGATATATCTCTGAAATGTGTGTACCACTGCCTTGTATATACTGCACAATTTCACCTCCAAATTAATAACATTGCCTAGTGCTTGGCTTTGTTGCTAATTCATCCCAAATACTGAAAGTTTCATAACACATGCATACTACTGAAGGACAAGTTAATCAAAACAAAACAAGATTTACAATTTGGCAAGTGTCAGTGGTTTCAAATTCACAAAATCAAATACTGTATGCATGCGTTACGGAATCAACATGATAATCATAAACTTGTGTTGGGCGGAAAACCTATATGTATTGCTGAGGAAACAAAGGATGTAGTTGTCATCGATAGAAAACTCACCACCATTTATTCATTACAAAACCGAAAGCTAAATGCTTGAAAGCTCAGGATTTGTTAACATTGGTTGTGCAAACTGATTGATATTCTGATCATTAAGTGAATGTAACCTAAAACTAATTTTTACTAGATCCGCATTAGACTATTGGTGAGTTGTTTATGACTGCAGCGACAAATTCATATGTTAAGATGCGTGACCCAATTGGCCGAAGTTCATGTTCAAACCCATTTGATATGTTTTGCGTCTGTTTTCCATCTCTATATCAAACAATTACATCAAAGTAATATGTCTGTCATTCCTCTCTTGGCTTGGAATATCTTCCAGTGAGGTCAATACAAAAATTGGCGTTTTGTAACACCTCCATTAAAACAACCTGAAGTACAATTACGGTGCATGAAGGCAAACAATTCCGTCAATTTTTCGCAACTCGTCTGAGGTCTCTTCTTATTTAGGACGTACACTATAACTTACACTGACCTCTCCAAGAATCGATAAAAGGCAGCCACAACCTTCAATAATATAAATATCATACAAATGTTTGCATTTCAGATCGTGCATCGATATTTGCAGCAGAAATCTGAACAATATACTTTGCCCGAAAATATACTAAAACCAGATATAGTTTAAACTATATCATTTTCTCGCAATTAATAATTCAGTCGCTACACAACTAGAAGTGGGGGAACCCATTATTAAAAAATATTCTCATAAAAAACTGGTTCGTGTACAACTCACAATATAAAACAGAGTTTATCATCAAACCGTGTTGGTAATTATGGTTTGAACAGACCGCACTGCTAAAATAGCATTATCGATACAACCATGTAATCCTAAAGTAATAAAAAGTGACAGTAAACCTGGTTTTGAACGAGTTTGTATTTAGTAAGTGGCAGGCATCATGGAATGATGCTTTTAGTACCAGGCACCATGTAATCAAACCATTTGTTAGGAAAAAGTAGTCATTAAACGACATACAATTGTCCATTCTTTTAAAATCCACACCTAGATATTATAAAACGAAGTGCCACATTATTCCGTTTCTTGTAATGAACCATTTACAACCAGGCAAACTCTAATGGTTTCTATTTGACACGCGGTAATTACTATAATGTTTAGTACATAAAGGAACATTCTGATACGATACATGTATCTTATATTTTAGTCTTCTTGAAGAAGATTAGCATTCATTGTAAACTATATCTTATTTCAACATATTTCCTTTGGGAATTTTAACCAACATGTGTAGTGTCAATCACCCTAACTTGTTATATAATTGTTATTCAAACACAACATTTAGATTCCCCGTGGATCTGGAACCATCATATATTATCCCTGTTTGATAACAAACTGTTACAAGTCAATGATCTTAAAATGAGTAACAGAAAATAGAGAAGACAACAAGCTTTGTAAAGTTAACAAATAATTTATTTACCTAGAATACAATGTGAAAAATGAGAAAAACGAATTTATAGTAT